>JAZHYW010003410.1:0-235471 GCA_037355805.1 Ixodes ricinus
CGACGAAGTATTCGGGGAGACTGAAATGGTGTTTTAAACTCATTTTTCCAAAAGCTACGGAGCACTACCGTTTGTATGAAAAGAGAACGCAGATTAGGCAATTGAAGACTTCGAAAAATATCACTGTTGCTGGAAAAATTAGAATTATATGCAGCGCTTGTCAGGATTCCTTTCAATAAAGAATTAACTTTGGACTGCCAACGACCCGAACAGTTGCTAAACACCGTAACACCGTATCGAAGGATACTGTAAGCAAGCGCATGGACGATTATTATTCTGATACCGACTGGCATAAAAAATTTAGTATTATAAAGCATCCAAGACACAATTCGTAATTTGCTACATATATATGACATATGTGTGTTCCAAGACATATCAAAATCGAAATGTACACCTAAGTATTTCACGTGATCGACAGATTCGATTGATACACAGTTGCATCGAGCACAACTGGAAGGGTGAAGCAAAAACTTTACCTGAGCCTGGCGTGTTTTAAGAGGGTTGTGAAAACATACCAGCTTTGTTTTAGAGCGGTTTATGTCTAGGAGGTTATCACCGAACCAATCCATTATATGAGAGGCGTTTATTTCGAGTGTGTGGAGTGAGTCAGAGAAATTAATATGACGTGACACAAGGAGAGTGTCATCGGCATATTGGTAAATTTTACACTCGTTGATAACCTGGGCCATGTCGTTCACAAAAATATTGAAAAGTAGAGGAGAAAGAACAGAACCCTGAGGCACTCCCGCCAGTAAAGAGAGCCGAGAACTTTTAAAGTTTCCAATTAAGACAAACTGGGACCTTTTAGATAGAAAGTTTTCCAGTAAAGAATAAAATGGGCCGCGAAAACCAAGGCGATATAATTTTGCTAGGAGCAACTGATGGCTGACAGTGTCGAAAGCCTTGGACACATCAAGAAAAAGAGCACATGCAAACATATTACTTTCGAATGTTGAATATATGTAATCAGAAAAATCCTCAAGGGCCGGTTGCGTGCCTTTCCCAGTAATGAATCCATACTGAGTAGATGAAAATATTTCGTTCTTATCTAAAAAACTGCTCATCGTCAGAAAGAGGTGTTTTTCGAGAATTTGTCCTAAAATAGGTAGAATCGAAATAGGGCGATAATTTGCAACATTGGATCGTTCTCCTCCTTTGAAAAGTGGCCGCACAATAGCAGCCTTGAGCTCGTCAGGTATGCTGCCAGATGTAATGAAGCCATTCAGCATAGCAAGCAAAACGTTCTTAATATATGTGAAATTTCTCTGAAGATCATACGCTCGAATACCATCAATACCGGGAGATTTGCTGGCTTTGAAACTAAATAAAAGGGAGTGCAGATCCTTCTCGTCCAAGCAAGGAAGGAAAGCTGACGCCAAAAATTCATTCTTTAGTGTGCATGAGTTCACAACAGTGGTTCTGGGCACGCCAGAGTATTTTGCAAAGAAGTCGTTAAAGTCGTCTGCTAATTCTGAGGTAAGTGACCCAAAATTTCGTTCGAGGGTTCGGTCAATAGAATTTTCAGAACCAGTGCCTCGGAATTGATTAATAAGTGACCATGTTTTGGCTGAATTAAATCTAAATATTTCGAATTGTGATTTAAAAAACTGTCTCTTTGCAGAACGAATGACAGCGTTTACTTTATTTCTTAACTGCTTGAATTCATTTTGTAAATCTTTGTTGTTTGGAGATCGGCGACACCGACTCCACAGGACCTCTTTCTCTTTAATCATCTTAAGTATATTATTGTTTAGCCATTTATGATGAGGTCTCCGCTTTTTCAAAGTAACAGTTCTACTGGCAGCAACAGTAAGCGAGCGAAAAACTTGAACAAAACTTGAGTATAAATCAGTGTTATGAACTGTACCTAAAAAGGTCCGCCAGTCATGAGAGGCAACTGACTTGTCGAATACAACATTATCAATAATTTGGGCTTGTCGTGAACTTTCGCATTTAGAGTTTGACGCCACTGTGTGCGTTAGTTGACACCCCACGAAGTAGTGATCTGCTAATTTTTTCTGAATCACAGCAGATTTCACATAGACACCTGGTGCTCGTATTAAAATATGGTCAATGCAGGAAGTGACTAATCTTGTTCCTAAAATTTCTTCTCGGGTTGGAGCATCAACAACGCATTCTAAGCCAAAGTTCGACAAAATGTTAAGATAGTCGCATACGATGGAATTGGCTGCGTTCATTGTGTCTATATTAAAGTCGCCCACCAAACAAAGTTGCTGTATGGAAGATATTGTGGAGAGAGTTGCCTGCAGCTCATTTAGAAACATTCGAACATTTTCTGAAGGAGGCCTGTAGAAACATAACAGAGAAAGTGAGAAGGTGGAATTGTCAAGTTTGATAGATAAATTTTCGACGTGATAAAAATCTAGATTAAGGGGAGAAACTTGCCACATTTGATGTACAAAAACCGCTATGCCTCCGCCACTACGATTTGGACGCGTGAAACAAAAGTTGTTGTAGTCTTTGAGAGTGAATTGATAAAGCATAGAGTCCGAGACATTAATTTCCGTGAGTATAAATGCATCGACATGAAACATAATATTTTGTACCATTATGAGAAAATGATCCCAATATTTTCGAAGGCTCCGGATATTAACATGCAAACATGTAAAAGTCGCACCTTTTGGTTTATCTAGCAAGGTTTGAAAAGACGAAAAATTATTACACTCGGAAAAAGTGGCTCTCATAGCTTAAACGATTTTTGCAATATCCCCTACGGAGTTGATCCGTAGGACAGGTGAGCCTTCACTCTTTCTTGCATAGATGTGTGCATGTTTTACCCAGATATACTTGTAATGGCTTTCTTTTCCCTTGTTCCTCGCCATCCAGAAAAGCTCACGGTTGGAACGAGTGAGATTGTCATTAAAGAATAGCTTGGGCTGACTGCCGACGTTGCTGAGCTCTCTTAGTCGCCCACGGCATCTCATCCATTGCTCCTTGAGGGCAACCGACGCAAACCTGACCAGTATCAATGGAGCAGTGTTTGGTTTGTCTGCCTTCTTCGGGGGTAGACGGTGGACGGAGAGAACATCCGATGGCGTAAACTGTGACAGGCCGATGTTAGAGGCTAGGTCACAGAGAACCATGTTCAAGTTTTCTTTTGACGTGGAAGGCATGCCCTGAATTTCCATGTTAGGTAGGCGATGTTGTTGCTCGGCGTCATTCAGTTCTGCCTGAAGCAGGTGAATAGCATTTGCCTGCTCCTTTACTGTGTTTTGGAGTGACTGGACGTCCGCCCCAAGGTCCTTGGTTACTTTTTTTTGCTCAGTGATTTCAGTGAGAACCGAGTCGTACTGAGCACTCAGGAAGACAACGGAGTCCTGGACCTCTTGGACGGTTGTCCGCAGCAACTCAACTGTGGGTTTTAAAGCCAACAAGGCATCGACCTTCGCTGGAAGCGTGAGAAGTGAATCAACGCTCTGTTTTAACGACAGCAGCACGTCTAGCTTTTCGTTGACGGATGCTAGCTGGGCGGAGAAAGAGTGAGGTTCATCCTGAGATGTCGCCTCCATGTTTCCAGCGCCCGTGCGGTTGTCCCTGCTGCGACAGGTCTTGCAGCGCCACTTTTCTCGTTTAGCTGCTCCCATCGTCGTAAAGGTAGCCTCCGCAATCCCGGCACACTGACCCAAGTGAAGGGAACTATGGCACTCCATGCACTTCATACATCTACCATCCGTCGGCACACACACACCACACACGCCGCAGGCAAGAGGTGGGGACATAATGAAGAACGGGAGACCCAGTTCACAAGAGGCAGCGAGGAGGAAGAAGATGCAAAGGTTGGATAATGAAAGTACGGGCTCACCGGAAGAAACCTGAAGGCACACAACTACACATGCAGAGACCACAACACATACATTGATGAAGGCGCCGATGATGATGTGTAGAAGTCTGGTTGAAGAGGAAATCAGCGGAGAGCCGTCTGTGCTTTAGTCCGCAAGTGGTCTCGCCAGGATGAGACCGACCATCGGCATAATAGCGCTGAACTTGCAGTCGACTGAGTAGTCGCCCCAGACGATCTCCCCACCTGGTGTAGATGGAAGATTGTCGCCAGGAGCCTCAATTCGACGAAGCCATAGAGAGCCGAGCAAATATTTCACGGCGGTGAAATGGCCATAATAATAATAATAATAATAATAATAATAATAATAATAATAATAATAATAATAATAATAATAATAATAATAATAATAATATTTATTCATGAGGGAAAAAATTACCAAGTTCAGCATCGGACCTGGTCAAAGCCGGCAAGGGCTTGTGGGACCAGATCCAGCAAGAGAAGAAGCAAAGAGCGAGCTCGCATATTGACACACAATATGTAAAAATAAAAGAAGAGAAGAAAATTTCACACAAAATTGTCATTGCTCCCGCAGGACGAACAGCGGAGTTAGCCACGGGGCCAGCAGATCAGTCAAAACACACACAAAAAAAAAGCCACTTAACGGTGCACACACAACACACACAACGCACTCACTTGCACGTCCGTATTGAAGAAAGGCAAAGCAGAACGTCGGGACGAACAGACCAAGACTGTAGTTACAATTAGTGTAGGGCACTAAAAAAGGAGCACCAACGAGAAAAGAAAATCACACTAGGCAAACTCGCATAGGTCTTAGGGCCTAACGATGATGCAGATGAAACAACAATCTACTTCAGGACAATATTGAGAAACGAAAAGGAAAATAATATCGCAAACAGAATAGTCAACGTTTCACCGATATCATTTAAAGCTCACAGTCACTGTCGCGATACGTCAGAAAATGTTGTTTTTAGAGTTTTCTTTAATTTCTTGTTTGAGGTAATGGAAAAAATTGAGTCTGGTAAATCATTGAACACTTTTGGCACATAAAAGCGCGCGTACTTTCACCATATCGCGTTCTCACTCGTGGTATGTCGAAACGAGAGGTAGCCCTAAGTTCACGCGACGAATGCGATGTGACATTAAATTCGCTCTCCCAGAAGTGGCGCCAGATCACAGTTTGGAGAAAGAGGGAGTGGAATGAGGGCAGTTCAAGCGAACCAAACAAGTTAGCGCTTGACAAAAATGTTGTGTTATACGTAACGTTCTTGAGGATTGCGTTTAAAATTCGGTCAATTCTGGAATGCCAAAAGAGTGGATAGTTAAAAAATCAGGATCCCGTACCTTAGTACACCGTAGGCCAGAGCGTGCACAACCTGTTTCCTGATGGAGATAATAATAATAATAATAAATTTATTCAGTAGTGCAGTGTATAGCTAATGGAGTGTCGGGTCCGACTGTAGCCATCAGGGACTTGTGGGACCAGACCCTTCAGCGGCACATACAAAAGGGAAGTTCGTACTGAACAACACCACGTGCAGAAAAAAGAACAAGCACATTATTCGCAGATGATTGACTTGACAGGATGTAGTCGGAATGATTGTGTCAGAGAATTTGCTGAAGCAGTGAAGATGAAACTGTTATTGCAGACGCTGTCTTGTCTGGATCACTGCAAAATAATTACAGTCATTAATGTCATAAAAGTAAAAAAAAAACACTCATGCATGAGTTATTTGCAAAACACTGTATGATAATATTCGAGATCCAGTTCTTGAATTCTATGAGTCTTCTCTGAAATATTTCATATGTCCAGTAAAAAAAAACACACAAAACCATTTTTAGTAGAAAGAAAATCAGTCAATCAACGGGTCGAAGAATTGCGAAACTTCACGCACAAATGCAGCCGTCATTTGGCATGTCCAGTGATTACAACCAAAAGTACGTACAGCACCATAATACACTGGAAAAGGAAAATAACGACGGGAAAACGCCACTATCTAGCCAGTTATCGGAGAAGAAGTGTTTCTCAGGGAGAGGTCTTGAACATTTTGTTTGAGTGTAATGCAAGCAGAGTAGCTGGAACGTCGTTAAAAACTTTTGGCACATAAAAGAACGCATGCTTTCGCCATAGTGAGTTCTCACTGAGGAGATTGAAAACGCAACATTGCAGATCTAAGTTCGCGAGATGGATCAAGCCGAGACCTTAAACTCACTCTCCCAGAAGTGTCGCTAAATTACCGTTTGAAGAAAAAGTGAGTGAAAAGCACGGTAACTTCAGCAACAAACAAGCTCGCACTAGATGAAATGTGTGTTGTATGCTACACTCTTCAGAGTTCCCTTTAACGTGTACGGTCAATTCTGAGTGCCACAAAAGAGCGACAGTTAAAAACATGCCATACCATACCTTAGTGTACTCATAGGCTATGCATAATGTTTTTCGAATTGACAAAGCGTAGGAACATCTATTACGGTAAGTAGACAAGCAGACAGACAAGAGAGATAATAATAATAAGGCTGTTAATAAATTTATTTGTGAATGAAGAGAGCAATGAGGAAGACGTGGTGCAGGTTCGCCAAAGCCATCATGGGCTTGTGCGGCAAAACCAGCTAATGTAATTGCAAAAAAAAAGAATCTGCTCTAGATAACAACAATTATCGACTGCGACTAAAAAGTAAGCAAAGCCTATGCTACGAACTTTTACCATAAATGTACGACAGGTGAGAATACCAAGGTATATCTGAGATCCATATATAAAATATATATGATAATAATAATAATAATAATAATAATAATAATAATAATAATGATAATAATAATAATAATAATAATGATAATAATAATAATAATAATAATAATAATAATAATAATAATAATAATAATAATAATAATAATAATAAATTTATTGCAGGTGCTTAAACGTCCTCAAAGTATCATTTCGGGACCGTCAAAGTCCTAAAGACTTGTATGACTGATCCCAACAAAATATCTACAAAAGCACACATAACAATAAAACACACACACACACACACTCAAAAAAAAAAAGAAGAAAGAAGTTACAGAGATTCAGAGACGCGACAAGGTAAATATCGTTAAAGAAGAATTGTAAAGTACAAACTCATTACGAAAAGTCTTGAAGGTTGACGCTATTATCCTATGGACGAGCACATAGTCTTCAGTTCTCTTTTTAACTTTCCACGAGAAGTAATGTCACTCAGCACAGGTGGGAGTTTGTTAAAGGTGTTTGGAACATAATAACTCCGAATGCATGTCCCGAAATGAGTACTGATTCGCGGCGTGGCATATGGTGCCACTTTTCGAAGGTCACGACAAACCACGTTGGGAACCTTGAAGGTATTATCCCAGTAATGTCGGAGTATCACGGTATGCATAAATAGGGCTCGAAAGGATGGTAAAGAGAGATCGTCAAAGATGTTGTCGGATGTTTGAATATTGGAGCCATATGCCACGCTACGCAAGATGCCCTTTAGGAGAGAATTGACTTTAGTTTCTAATAGGTTTGTGCACTGCCCGAACAAGGTTATTCCATATCGAATCACACTATAGACGAGTGCGTGCACAATGAGTCTTCGGGTTGACATGGGGATAAATGTTCGTATATTGTAGAGGGTGCAGGATGCTGCTCGCAGCTTCTTCATGATGTAGAAAAGATGGGAGTTCCAAGATAAATCAGAGTCAAAATAAATTCCTAAGTATTTTGTAGTGTTCACGTAGTCTACTGGCACACATTCACAAGAAGTACAGTCTGAAGCGTGCAGAAGTATTGGCTTGTTTAAAATTACTCTTTTAAGCGGACTAGAAAAGCACATTAGTTGCGTTTTTTTCGTGTTGACGCTAATCACGTTTCTCGAAAACCAATCCATGATCTTAATTGAATCAAACTGCAGTAATTCTACTGCCTTACTATATTGTAAATGACTTGATACTAGAACGGTATCGTCTGCATATTGAAATATCTTACTGTATTTCACTACTTGGGAAAGGTCATTGACATAAATATTAAAAAGAAGAGGCGAGAGCACAGACCCTTGAGGTACGCCAGATTTCAAAGATATTTTAGCACTGTATTGTCCAGATATCGAAACTAGCTGTGTTCGGTTTGACAGGAGGTTTTTAAGCAGAGAATGAAATGGACCCCTGAACCCTAAGCTAAAGAGTTTTTTCAAAAGAAATTTGTGTGACACAGAGTCGAAAGCTTTCGAAACATCTAAGAAAAGTGCACAAGTAACAAGATTGTTTTCGAAGGCAGTGTTCAGCAGATCGGAGAAGTCCTCAAGAAGAGGTTGTGTGCCTTTACCAATAACAAAACCAAACTGCTGTGGAGAAAGAAGATTAAATTTATCCATAAAATCAGTCATTGTTATGAAAATATGTTTCTCCAAAATCTTCGCTATCGAAGGCAAGATCGAGATAGGGCGATAGCACTCGACCTTACCGTGATCTCCACTTTTAAATAAAGGCTTTACAATTGCTATTTTAAGGTCGTCTGGAATTATGCCTGAAGCTATAAAACCGTTCAACATCCGTAGAAGTATATTTTTTAGTGAGTTGTAATTTCTACACAGATCGGACATTCGTACACCATCAATTCCAGGAGACAGACGAGGTTTAAAGCTGAACAACATAGTTTGTAGCGCTTGCTCTGTTATCTCAGGAAGGAAAGCGGACGCTACATTTGGAATGATTGAGAGCGAGAGGTCAACTTCATTATCGCGCGATATGCTTGAAGTCTTTCCGAAATAGGTGTTGAAAGCATTGGCTGCAGAGAGAGGACTACACGGGAAATACTTTTCCACGGTTTCGTCAACTGAACGTCTAGCACTGGGACCATCACGGAGTTCGTTGACAAGGGACCAAGTTACCCGGGTGTCAAAGCGTGATTCAACTAATTTTGCTTTAACATAATTACGCTTAGCCGATTTGATCATTGCGGTTACTCTATTGCGTTCAATTTTAAATTTAATCCGCAATTCCTCGTTCTTTGGTGCCTGTCGACTGCGCGTCCACAAAAGTTCTTTATATTTGATTGCGGCAATAATGTCATCATTGAGCCACGCGAGTTCAGGTCGACGCTTTTTAACGATGATTACTTTTGTACTGCAGTCAGTAAAGGTTCTCCACAGCTGAATGAACTTTGAATAAATCTCCTGTTGACTAAAAGAGCGCAAGAAATTGTCCCAGTCGTATGATGCGATTAATTTGTCGAACGCTTTGCGATCAAAAATTTTTACTTTTCTCTTTTTAGAACAGGTGGTTTTGATAGAATCCTTTGAGAGCAGTTGACAAGCCGTGAAGTAGTGGTCCGCGAGTTTTTGTGAGACAACCGCAGATTTAACTAAAACGCCGTGGGCACGAATATTAATGTGATCTAGACAGGAAGTGACAAAGCTACCATTGAAATGTTCCTCCCTGGTAGGGGCTTGGATAGAACTTACAAGGCCAAACTCAGCAAGTATATTTAGATAGTCGCACACGACAGCCTTTGTAGGATTTAGAGTGTCAATATTAAAGTCTCCAAGCAGACATATATGTTCCGTGGCCTGCAAGCCAGTCAGACATGCTCGCAATTCTTCCAGGAATAAGGAGACGCGTTCAGATGGGGGACGGTAGCAGGCGATCATCGTTAAGGAATAACTTGAGTTAAATATATTCAGGGCCAAACATTCCGCATGATTAAATGTAAAATTCAGTTTCAAAGCTTCCCACGAATCTTTGACGAATATTGCAATGCCACCTCCTGTCCTGCACGGACGGATGAAAAAAAATTCTCTGTAACCAGGCAGTGAAAATTGATTAATTAAATCTTTTGGTAGATTTGCCTCCGTTAAGACCCAAACATCCACTAGGGATTTCAAAAAATTCACAGTAACACAAAACTGGTCCCAGTATTTCCGAGCACTTCGAATATTAATGTGAACAAGGGTAAGTGCATTAACTGAAGACAGGTCAAAATTCACAAGAAGCGAGTTAAAGTCTTGGAAATTAGAGAACGATGGGGTCATATTCGTTAGACAATCCGTTCCAAATCACCCACAGAATTAACGCGAATGACTGTAGAACTTTCTGTCTTTTTTGCATAAATCTTTGCATTTTTCACCCAGACGTATTTATATTGCTTTTCGTTTCCCCTCGACCTTGCCCTCCAGAAAAGCTCCCTGTTCGCATGAGTGAGGTTCTCGTTAAAGAATAGCCTTGGCAGTTCTTTCTCACGTGCAAGAGGACCCAACAAACGACGAGAGCTTAACCAGCGTTCTCTGGTCTGCACTGCCCGAAACCTCACCAGAATAACCGGGATGGCTTTTCGAGTAGAGGGCAGGCGATGAACGGTATCAATTTCCGAGGTCTGAAAATCTTGTATGCCGATCTTCTGGGCAATGTCACCTAATATGGATGGAAGGTTTTCTTTAGGGCTGCATGGAAATCCATGAATCTCTAGATTAGACTGCCGACTAAATTGCTCGGAGTTATTGAGCTCAGCACGAAGGAGCTGAATCTCCTGCGACTGGGCCGATAAAGTGGATTTTAAAGACCCAACCTCAGTTTGCAGCTCAGCCACAGTGGCCTCATTCTCAGACACTTTCTTTAAAAGAGAGTCATACTGAGCTGAGTGAAAAGCAATGGATTCCAACACCTCAGCTATGGACTTTTCCATGGTGTCTACAGCGGATTTGACGGCCAGGAGCTCCTCGACTTTTGCAGGAAGCTGAAGTAGCGTGTCGACACTGCTCTTGAGAGAAAGAAGCAGGTCTAATTTGTTGTTAACCTCTGCTAACTGCGAGGAAAATGACGTAGATTCACTCTGCGAATTCGCTCCCGCGCTTCCTGCATTGGACTTGTTTGCAGACGGGCGGCAGAGGTGACAGCACCATTGCTCGCGCTTCACGGAGCTCATTGCATTAAATGTACTGGCAGAAACACCAGCACAAGACTTTCCAAGATGAAAGCTGTTTGAACAGCTCGTGCATGTCATATATCTGCCATCCAACGGTACCGGCTCGCGACACTTAAAGCATTCTGTTGAAGACATGGTCGGATGACACAAGGAAAACGTGAGTGAAACAAGCTTCAGATAAACGCGCTGTGAGTACCGGCAAATATGTCGACCAGCCCAACCAGAAACACACGCGCTCACTTTGCTGAGTAGAGACAGCGTCTGGTTTCTAGACTGCCGTTATTGAGACTTGAGAAGCGGAGGTGAAACACTTGGTACCAAGACAGCACACCGTGAGATCTGTGCGCGGAATGAGCGCATGATTCCCACCGTGAAAGCAGTGTGTCCGGTGATCATAAGGTCTGAAGGCGTAGGTGAATGAAAAGGGCCCTCACTTGGCGCAACCGCGGAGTCGGCGTGGAGCGCTGACTTGGAGCGATGTTCAACACTCCGATGCCGGGCACGCAAGGGGCCTCAGTGCTACTGGCACAAGCAGGACGTCGGGGACATGGCGGCGATCGTGCAGGCGCTTCAGCGATCGCCTCAGACGATTTGCCCGCTTTACGTAGATGGTAGGATGTCGATCGACGGTCCCATAGAGGCTCCTTTTCTTGTCCAGATGGTAGGACTTCGCCAGAGGTCTTAAGTCGACGAAATAATTAAAATGAATGTTAATATTTGGCAGCTATCAAAAGGAACGCCGGAGCCCGACGACTTCTTCTTCTTCTTCATAATAATAATAATAATAATAATAATAATAATAATAATAATTTTATTCACACAACGCTTTCGGTATGTCAAATGACAGGTCCGTCTAAGCCGACAATGGCTTGTAGGACTGGACCTAGAATAATAATAATAATAATAATATAATAATAATAATAATAATTTATTCAACAGGAAACCAGTAACATAATACAAATACGGGTCTGTCAAAGCCATAGGAGGCTTGTGGGACATGACCCGGCAAGTCGAGCGACGAAACACTAGGCGTTTTACACAAGAAAACCACGCAACAAAACAACAAAGTCAGACGATGTAGGAAACACTGTAGCGACGGCAACGTTACACGGCTAAATTATTTAACATGCTTTCTAATTGTTTCTTTGTGCTGGCTTTGATGACGTGCTCTGGAAGGTTGTTGAAGATGAAAGGCACACAATACGATCTAACTCTTTTTCCGTAACGCGTAGTACAACGAGGTGTTATAAAACGCGATGTGTGGCGAAGGTTCCTGTGGCCTACAAAAGGGGCCTTGAAATCGTTACTCCAGAAGTGGCGAGTACCACACTCTGCACAAAAAAGGGAAGAGAAGTTCGGCATCCGCAGAGATTCAAACACATTCACACCGGAAGAAAACTCCAGATGATAGCCGACGCTCTTCAAAAGGGCCCTCAAAATACGGTCAATTTTTGTTTGTCACAACTCCGAACAGTTGCCAAATAACGCGATACCATACCTTAGTATACTGTAACCAAGGACATGCGCGATTCATATCCTTACAAAAAAACGGCATAAACACTCTGTAACCAAAAAGTAAACAGCTTATGCTACGAAGTTTACCACAAATGTACGAAAGGTGAGAATTTCAAGACATATCTGAATCAAATAAAATACCCAAATACTTCACCTGATCTACATATTTCAGTGGGGAACAGTCGTAGTCAGAACACCTTGAGTGGTGTAAAGTCACTGGAGAATCAATAATATTATAATAATAATAATAATAATAATAATAATAATTATAATGCATTTTTATTTGAATCACATAAAGAAACTTGGCCCTCAAAAGCAATAAATGCTTCTCCGTGGAACCATCCAGCGAAGGACGGGTTGTAAAGCTGAAATCGTGAATATAATAAATTAATAGGCCACGCCCAGCATCCCTTTAGCTGTCAGAGACCCATTCTATAATAGGATCTTCTTTTACATAACACCTTCACGTGTAAAACGTCCCGTCCCGTTCATCATCATCCAAAAAAACAAAAAACGGCAAAAAGCTGGCATGCAGCGTTCTTGGGTCAATCGAATCGACGCCTTCTTGCGTAAAGAGTCGCATTCGAATGGAAGGTGTGAAAAAAAAATGGTTTTTGAGCTTACAAAACGGCTCCTCTGCAGGTTCGCGTTTCTTGTTTTTTTGTTTTTTTTAATTCGCATTTGGCGGGAATGCATTTCCGGTGATATAGATCGATCAGGCGTTGCTTGGATGTGTCGTAACCAATTGGCGTAGTTCCCCTACTCGAATGCCTCGACGCGGCCGACCTTCCGTGATTGGCCCGAAGCTTGATGTGACGTTATTTGTTTTCCCCTGTGCTAAGAAAAAAAAAAAAAAGGAGCGCGATGAGAGAGAGCGGTGCCGGGCGCAGGCTTGTACGTAAGGCGTGACAAGTGTCGCCTTACTCGTATCTCTACTTTTTGTCGCCTCATGAAACAAAGGGGAAAAAAAAGGTTGTGTGTATTGTATTTAAACGTTGCGCGAAGTAGTTCTAAGAAGATTTAGCTGCCAGAGGATGAAGCGTTGCTCTTGGCGTTTGAAACGTGCACGTTTTGATAAAGTTACGTAGAGCTAATATCACATGGACCCACAGCTGTCTTAATCGAACACATGAAACGGGTAAATTAATTATGATTTGCTAAAAAGTTTTTTGTTATTATTACCGTTAATGAGGTGAAGACGAGCATACTAGTTACTCTTTTGGGACAGACAAACGAATCGCTAGATTGAAAAGAGAAAGACGCGTCGATGTGCTGCCTGTGTTCTGTCATTTGGGTAATTTTTCGTAACATTTTTACGCTCAACGTTTGTTTGTAGATAGCTACAGTTATCCCTGAGTGAATGCGATAAAAGAGGGGATCAATTGTGATGCCAAATATCAAAAAGCGGCTACTGCATAAGAAAACAAAAAAAAACGTCAGTCGGGGTATCGAGGAAATAACAAATTACTTCTGAGCTCAAGTGACACGTACCTTTTTAAAACGCAGTAAGGAGTTACGTTCTTTGTTACCTTTTGAACGAGTACCGATATTCAGTTAGTTTATTTCAGTAACGCACGGATTTCTGGATGAAAGCATAGGTTCCCTTGAGCAGCATAAAACACATTCTGAAACTTTGTCTCACTTCAGGAGCTGAACTTCGTTACTTTCTTCGTCGTTACTTCGTGAGTGACGAGTCATTGGAATCTATAGACGCTTTCAGGCAGCTGTGCATAGGCACCGCCATAACCGACCTTCAGTTTTTGTTTCCTCTTATTCCGTTCGCTCCACTTCATCATTACCACAGCAGGATAGGATAGGGCCACTTTAGGTGCTTCTATCTCCCCTCCCCAGCGTAGGCTTTTGTTAAGGCTCCTGAGTGCCCGCTTCAGTGGCTCGGCATCTCGGTAAAACAAGAGAAGGTCGGCTATGGCGGCTCAATCTGGCGTGTGTTTAAAACAACTGTAAAATGAAGAGACAAAAAAAACCTATACAGGGTGCGCGCACCATTTCCGGTCGCCATGACAGCAAAATAAAAATTCTTCCGGTTCTCAAAAAAAAAAAAAAGTTCGAAAGATTGTTTACTAAGGCAAAAACCGGGCTCCACAAGCCCCGTGTTGAAGCTTGGCGCGTGTCTTCGGCACCTTGGAGAGGTAGGTTCCCATTGCCGATGCCTTGCCGTTCACGAAGTAGATGAACGCGTTTAGGGATTGGTAGCTTTGAAGTCGTTCTCGGGTATACAGGGTGTTTCACGAAAAGTGGACAAATTCGATATTGCGAAAACTACGCGTCGCAACAAAAGAAGTCTTATCGTGTCGTTTCGGTCCTGGGCCAGGGGCCTATTTAGGAAAATTATTAAAGTCCGGGATAATTAGATTGTTAAATGTTTTTGTGCAATTAACTTTTTAATATTGTATTTTAGGGTATGATTTCAATTAGAAAATTGCTCAGCATCATAAAAAATACTAAATCAACAAATTGCAGAACGATAGAAGGCACGCGAAGCATTTTACGGCTTTCTGAAAAATCGCACAAATTCGACGGGTTTTTAAGTTTATGTTTGCTATCGGAGCGCATCTCGGCCCCAACGGCACTGCGCCCCGTGGAGAAATAGTGCAACCAACCTCTGCTGCCTTGCGTTTCTTAAATTGTCATTGCTTATAATGGGTTTTGCAAAAAAATCTTATATACAGGAATACAGGAATTTTTTTCTTATACAGGAAATTGGTAACTATAAATGGCACCTGGGTTCTGCAAGACGGCACATACTCTATCTTTTCATGGTATAGTAAGTGGCGAATTCGTATTAACATCAACAAAACCAAATTTATGACTGTATCAATGACTAAAACCCCAATGTGTTGCGATTACACGAGCAACGGTGCCCTTAAAGAAGTTAAAAAATATAAATATCCGGGATATATTTTTTTCCCGATAACCTGAGTTGGCATGAACACGTTGATTAAACTGTAAATAAGGCAGGTCGGTCATTGGGGTTTGTTAGAAGGAAATTGCTTTTAGCATCTACAGTACCTGGTCTTCTAGATTTCAAATCATTGGTTTGATCTCAGCTTGAGTATACTGGAATTATATGGGCACCTTATCAAGATTATCTGATCAGTAAAATAGAAAGAATTCAAAACATGGGAGCACGTTTTATATTTAAAGACTATTCACCATCCACGAGCGTTACGGGCCTAAAACCTAGAGCCAATTTACCTTCATTGGACGCCAGACGTAGATTTTCGCGCGCCTAGAGTTAATTCACAACATTTTATATTTTAATATTCTCATCAAGAAGTGGTTATTACTTTCCCTTATTGCATTCTTTTACAAGACCATCCTCATAAAATTCGCTTACAAAATTGTCGTACTAAACAATTTCTCAACTATCCGTTGCAGCTTGCCATTTTCGAGAACTTTCTGCCCCATAATATTGTGGAAATCACAGATAGAACGAAATTCAAGACATCGTGTGAATTGTTACTTTACGGTACTCGGAAAGGAGGCATGTGTGTGTGCGTGCGTAGATTTTGTTGTATTGTATTTATCGATATTGCTATTGTTAAAAAAAAGAATCTTTAGATGGATAAGATTTTTTTTCGTGTGTGTGTAATAATTGCGCAATTGCATGTTGCATTTTGGATCATCAAATTTTGTATCGCCCCCTTATAATGCCCTAACCAGGCAACTTTAAGTATGTTAAATAATACGACGGCTTGTCGCACCACGACCGACAGCGTCAAAAACGCGGGGCCGGGCGAGTCGCCAGAATATTATTGTCGCGCCGCGGTCAATGAAATTGTGGTTGTAGGTAATATTAAGAACGCGGTTTTGAAACCGAACGCGGTTTTGAAAGAGATTTTGCATTGTGCGCTTTATTTTTCCTGTGAAGTAATTATTTAGAAAAAAAAAATAAAACACAATCTCGCGAGTTTAGAAAACGTTTTAGTTCTGTACAAGCAGACGAAATATATAGAGGACGTTCCCGAAAAAAGGAGGACTGTGTTTTTTGGCAAAGGGTAAAAAAACTACGCATC
Organism: Ixodes ricinus; assembly: GCA_037355805.1. Taxonomy (NCBI): domain Eukaryota; kingdom Metazoa; phylum Arthropoda; class Arachnida; order Ixodida; family Ixodidae; genus Ixodes; species Ixodes ricinus. The sequence goes on from JAZHYW010003410.1 coordinate 16,284, forward strand.
GCAAAAAAACTCCGTGAGAATGGGACGCTAGTGGTTGGGCTAGGATGTAAAGTTTGATAAAGTGACGTTACCTGGATTAAAAGTTAATTGAGAAGGACGAAATTTTCTACGAGCCGGCGTCCATGTAAGCCTAATATCGTCAAGACAAGATATGGCATTGTGGGCGCTTGTAGCATCTACACTTAATTTAAAAATAAACTTCTCAGCAAAAAAAGGAATCTAATAGTTTCTTTCTTGCTTGCAAGTGCTTTTCACGTATATAAATCCCGCATGCGTCCACAATGTCACGTCTTGTTTGGGCAATACTAGGCTTACGTGGACGTCGGCTCATAGAAACTTTTTGTTTTATTTTTCGATTGCGTTTTGACCCGGGTAACGTCATGTTGTCAAACTTTCGCGTTCTAACCCAACCGCTAGCGTCACATTATCGGAGAGTTTGAACTTTCTACTATGAATAGTTTAGTGCTCCAGGCCGATAAATATCACTAAAAAATGCAAGCAATGTGCAAAAAAAAAAAAGAAAAAGAAAAGCGGCATAACCATTTAAGACATGCCGTTAATTATAAATCGACGTTCCCGTCTTCTTGCATACGTAATTTATATTTGTTAAAGCTTAAATAAAACGTAGTATGGAATTTTTTATTTTAAACACTCTCTTCCAGAAACGCAAACACGCACATACAAACACGTTCACACACAGAAAAATACGGTTGAAAAAAATGCGTTTAAAAAATAGTGCCCGAAAATTGCCACGATGAAATCTGCGCTTGCAGTTTTAAAACTTTCAGATTGACATATTGGCAACGCTCGGAGCGGGAATTGACTTTTTTTTTATTGGGTGGGTTGCCTTCCAATAAAAAGTTGCCATTAATCATTGTGAATGGCAACGATAAAACCATCGAGGGCTTTTTTTTTTCTTCTGAAGTTTGAATAAATGTGACCGTTTTGGGAAACGAAGTCATTGTTCATAAACTGCCTTCGGACGGGCGTAGAAAGGCAAAGGAAATTTGCTCGCCTATAACCAGAGAACAAAAAATAACTACTCTTAAGCTGGTAACTTCGGAGCGCCAAGGTTTTCTGTGAAGGCTTTAAAAATTCCTCGAACTAGAATGTTTAAGAAAGAAGAAACTATTATTGGGAACAAACTGCCAGCTACGGCAGACGTCAAAGATGGCGAGAAAGAAAAAGCATACTAATTTCTTGGATACTAACCTACAACTGGCGAACAAATTTTATCGTTAGTGAAAATAAACACAGAGTTCCAAATAGAAACTTACTGAGCCTCACCAGAAAACCTTAAATCAGCCAATGTTAGGACGACTTGATGCACGTGGGAAGTGCGTAGATGCTCTAAAGTTACAACTCATACAGCATGTGAAAAAGGCCGGCGAATAAAAACGCGAATGATAAGAATATCATCCGCGTTTTTCATCGAGGCTTCCGCATTTTCTCGGCACAATTCAACAAATTTATCTCTACAAACGTTTGGCTTCCGCAGTCGAGGCCATGGGGATGTCGTTGTTTCTCTCTCTATTGCTATAGATGGCACATGCCGCCGCCCCAATCAAAAGTTTCAGCCGTATAGTATATGCATCCATCCATTCAGCTGTGTATTATTTTTGTTCGTCGGTGCGTCGATGAAAAAAGATCGAAGCTTCTTCATTTGTGTAGACTGAAACGACAAGCGTCCATTCGGCAATATTGGACAAAATGACCCGTACACATTTTTGGCCGTATGACAGTCGAGGCCATTACGTTGTGGCCGTTTCTCTCCAACTCAACAGAATCCCGTTATCCACGTTTGATTTCCAAATGGGACCCCCCCCCCCTCCTCCCTCCTCCCGGTAGTATGCCCACGTTGTGACTTTCGCGCTTAGCCCAGGTGAGACTTGGATTCGAGAACGGCTGGCACAACCGCGGCACAGAATAAACAAAACATAAAAAACATCCTATATAGATAACATCTAAGTGTTTATGCTCTGTCGGCGGCGTGCGCGAACTACAGGGGTGCTTCTCTAGCTATCATCATCATCATCGTTTGTGACGTCGCGGGAAGGACAGACCGCTCAGGTCTTCGATCCCTCGGTTCGTCAGCTTGCTTCATGCGAGGTTTGAGGAACGCGCAGCAAAGCCTGCTTCACGCGTTGTGCTTATTTGGTGAAGTGATATTTGTGGTAGGACCTTTTGCCAAAGATTGACAGCGTGGAATGCGTAGTCCCACTAACAAACACTTTTGGCGCTGAAGTGTCGAAGCGCAGGGCTGGTGGTGTGCTGTTCTCTACCCCAGTACAAAAAACTGAATGAAGAAAATAGAATATCCAGCGCTTTACCCCACTGCAACATCTACCACTACGAATAGGCGTATTTTTTTATTATGATACGGACAAATAAAGCTCAGAAGGAAATGTATTATCAAATTGAAAATAGAAAACCGAATCGAGAAGCTCTCGCCTGTTTAATAAACACTTCAGTGAAAGCGACTCCGTGTATCCTGTTGGTTCCAGTGTGTTATGTCAGCCCTGGTCTTATTAGTTCCAAGTTGATTCCTTTTTGCATTTGGTAAACTACTAAACCAACAATTTCTTGAAATAACTGCAGAAAAGAAGCGGTAGCTAGCTTCCGGAGTCGTTTGAACTAAGTACCTGCTTATTCACCCGGTCGACGCGAAACGTGCGAGACCTCCTCGCGATCGAGTTCTCTTAAATTTAGCAACTCGGTGACACTTCAGCGTCCCAAAAAAGGAGGAATACTCCTGCTATGAATTACTACCTTTTGTGTGTTTAATTTAGCGTACCCAAAAAATTGTGCATAATCCGTGATGCGCTTCTCAGCGAGCGAGTTTAAATGTGTGAACAGTTAGTAAAAAATTGATAAAATAAATTAATCAATCACCCGAATTTGCCGGGCCATAGCCGACAATTTAAGTTGTTAGTATTTCTGCTTTTCTTTTGAGCAGAAGTCGCTATGTTACAAGCTTCTTTGCCACGTATTCAATGCGGGAAGAGCTCAGCGTCAGTTGCTGATGAGCCTTCGCTCGTCAGCAACTGTCGAGTCACACTGTATAGAAGCGTCGGTATCGGCAAAATCAATGTAGCTAAAACAAGTGTGCGGCTTTTTGCGACACAACTGTGCGCGCGTGCAGAGCTGAATACAAAACCCTTCTCTACAGCAGCCTCCATAGATCCGGAAAAAAAAAGCAAGAATCAGGCAGGCTGTGAATAGCCCTGACGCACGCCGCGCAAGCTGCAATGTGAAGCTCTAGGCTTGTTTTTTGAACATTTGAAAGTTTTTTGCAATACAAAAGCAACTTAGAGGCGCTGTTATTCATTAGAAAGATCACTTGAAAAAACGTCATACACGTTTCTTTAATAAATAAACTGTTTTTAATCGGCATAGATGCGAATCAACATAGCCAATCCGTGCTATTACATAGCGCGTCGTCTGCTCGCATCCAACCCGCTTCGTCACCGGAGAGCGCTTGAGAAGCGGCGCCACCAAAACATCTCGTCTCCAAACTTTAAAACCAAAATTCCGAATCGGGGAAGAAAAAAAAGAGAGAAAAACTGCAGTCTGTACCGAGTGCCGCGTATAAATGAGGAAAAAGGAAATAAATAATTCTAGATCAGCATTTAAATATAAAATTGACAGTTAAAGCAAACATTTTCAAAAAAGAATTTAGAGTGAATGCATACGGATACTTTATTTCGAAATTAAATATCCAGCCAAATGTGACATTACACAATAATTGGGACCCGGTAAACCCGCCGGACATAAATCAAAGCGCACAGGAATTTTGACAAAATGCACACAGGGCACAACACTAATGAGAATGATGAAACTGTGTAATAGGGACGGCACAGGACACTAACTTAATGATAATCCTTATTTTGTTGTGTCCACAAACATTTATATAGCCAAAATAGTGGTACACAGTTCGTCATTGGAAATTAAATGCAGACAGCCACATAGACTCACTATTATACGCAAATGATAGACTCCAGTGTACGTCGAAAAGTTGTCACGTCACTAAAAATGTCTATAGCGGATTGGTCAAGCCTGTTAAATTCCAGCTGCATTCTTGTTAAGGGAGACGTATCATATAAAGTCCGGGGTAGAACGGGCTCTGAAACCGACTTGACCGCAATGGAAGATGGAAACAAATAGTACTTAACAAAAGCGATGAATCAACACTTCCGTTCACAACCTTATGGAAAAACATAAAAACATGTAAACGCCTTCTATCGAGCTAGGTGCGCAACCCTTGTTTCTTAAGTAGTACATTATAGTTGTAGTAAAACTTGCGCCCGAAATGCCTGTCATAGAGTATGCCTATGAAGCGTCTTTGAACACGCTCAATAGAGCATGACGCAGTGTGGTTGATACAATTCCAAACAATTGAAGCAAACTTAGCACGATACAAAGAATAGGACAAAGATTAATAATGCAGGCGGTGACAATATTCAATTAATATTGTGGCGAGAGGACCCGCGTTTTGGTAGTTCAGTCTTCTCTCGTTCTTTCCGGTATTTCCATTTATGCTGTTGGTGCGGGTCGCGGGACCGTTGCGCCCGTTTCTTTACACGAACTTATTTTTGCGCCGGTAGCAGCGGACCTGCTAAAAGCGGGCCGTGGGCCGGGCTTATTGAAAGGACAGCGGTCAGTCGCGGGCCAGGGTTTGGAGACCCGTGCTCTAACGATAGAAACATTGCAAGCGATGTTCACTTCCGGCAACAAATTGTGTCTGGTTTTGTTGATTGTGCACAATTGTTGATGGCGCTCAGGTTTTGTTTACCATCTGAGTGGCTTCAAGTACCGAGACACTTTTTATCTTGACGGGCGGACCAGCTGCCTTATGATATGCCTGAAACAGACCTACAATGCCATGTTTATTGACAACGTAATTTTCGTTTTTTTGTGTGTGTGTGTGTGTGTGTTTTTTGTATTTCCCGCTTGTGTTCGCGTTTTTGCAGAGCAGTACACTGCTGCGCTGGCCACTCGGCTACTGGCAGGTACTCAGATGAAAATATCTGTATGTATACAATGCTGGTCTTACTCAAACAACGTAATGGAGGAGACCCAAATAGATGTGCGTACTGTGCATGGATCACTTGAGCGTGCGCGACGGCCAATTATTGTGGCCAGCACCGGGACAGAGGAAATAAGGTACGCACGCCCTCGGTGGGTTAGATTGAGCGGTTGATTGCTGGTTTGGAAATGAACTCGTTTTATCATACGTCGTAAAAAATAATTTGCATGTGGAGGGCGGGTATTGAATTTTTGTGGGAACTTACATATAAGCTTTCAGTTAAAACTTTTATTTGATCGTTTTTGTCTCGAAGTAAATTGTAGTCGGGTACATGTAGTACCTATCTGACAATGTTAGCATATTCGCATTAGTACTAGTCCATTCTGCTGAGCTTGGGCTTGTCAGAGCTCCGAGGCTAGGCCCCGAAACGATATAATACTCGATTTGATGTGGCTGTCACGCGATCGTGTGATGCACTCAACCACATTTGGTAGACTTCTTTGTCGCAGGAATTTATTTTTACCTTACATATCTAATAGATTATATATCCTTACAAAAATATTTCAAGCACAGTATAGAACTCCTATCCACATTATATTGACTAGTTCCATTTTCTATCCAGGCGTCTGGTATTCACAGTTTTCCATCGATTTTCTACGGGCTTTCTTTGAACTCAAGTCTATAGAGTGCAGACGATAAAAATGCCATAGCATTTTTATCAACACGTCTCAATGGACTTTTTTGTTGCCATATGTCTAGATTTTTTTAACTAGACTTGGTAGAATAATAAGATGAAGTTCAGCTGGAACTTTTAGGCGGAGGGCGCTTTTCCGGCTGCGTCAAATAACTATCGGCTCTTGCATAGCTTTATACTTGGAGATACAGTTCACCAACCCTTAGAAACCACATTTTGTATAAATTATTGACGAGAGAAAAGCAACAAACTTGGAATCCTTTACACTTCCGGGGTGATCCTCGGTCAAACGATTGCCTTTCGAATGTATGGTATCTAAGGCGGTGGAGCCGTCAGCAGCTCTGAATTACGGTTGTCGGTAACAGGTTAAGAGTAAAGTGCAGCTCCTCTCATCTCTCTTCACTTTAGCGGAGCGACTTATAGAGTGGAAAGTTGAAAGAGGTGGGAGTAGCTTTCACTCTACTCTTAACCTGTTGTAGAGGAAATATAGACCGTGGCGCCCCAAGCGGCTAACTTTGGAACTACACGGATGGGGACAGCAAATAGCAATGACTCGGCGCTCGGCTGACTTAACCGAACGCCGCGTCAGCGTTCGGCTGGAGGTCGTGTTCTCCGGTCGCCTGAGGAGGCGGAGCGGCTCTTTTGCTACCACTCCGGCCTGCATGAACGATGTGGCATGCACGGTGCATATATTCCCAGCTCAGCACAAAAGCCGAAGTGGGTCAAACTCGCATTGTCTGACGTCTGATTTTGGGAGAGATCCGGCCCTGACAATAAACGTCACTTCGTTTATTGTTAGTATTGTTACGTTAAGACGTGAACATGCCCAAAAGGCCCGTGGGCATGTCCACAGGCCTTGTGTTGGGTAAACACCGAGGGGGGACGACGTCAAACGGGTCAGAGCGCCCCCTATATTTCGATCTCCTCGCCAGCGTGTGTATTTGTGATGACTGCGTATGTGCACACGGCAAGTGGCAGGGCATGTTTCCATGGATGTATTATATAAAAAATTAATGTACAGTTATGATCTATAGCCCTGAGATTAAGGAGAAAGACGATGATGAATGAGAGGAAGAGCATCGTCATCTTTCTCCCTAGCCTCAGGGTCGTAGTGCATCATGTTTAATCATCACCAGCTCGTTTGCGCCCTAACATTTTGTTCATTAATGTAAACTATATTTTGCGCCAAAAACTGGCCAAGTGTTGAAGAAAAGGGATAAAAGTGTTGGTTAGAAATTTTATTGGTTTTCTACACAATATCTATCTTATTTATTTACGCTGCTCTATAAAAAGTCTGCAAAAAGCGGCCAAAAAGCTATAGACAGTGGATAGAAAAGTGAATACATTTTCTTTAGAATATCTATAACATCTAGACAATATTATCTATAGGCCTAATACATATCTTGGTATTAGGCCTATAGATTTTGGGCCTAATGCGGTTTTCCTTCAAAGGCGGTTAGTAAGTGTTGGAGCACTTTTCATTAGCGTTTCTGAAGCTTTATCTTTCCTTTTTGTTCTTTTTTTGGTTCGTTACATAATTGTCGAAGTGCCAGACTAGAGCCAAAGAAGGTGCTACGTATGAACCCAAGAATTAGCAATAAAGCCTAAGTCTGGCACTCGTTTGGCGATTCAGGCCCAAAAGATGCCGGATTTGACGGCCACAGCAAGCAGTGAAGCTTAACTTGGACGATTGTTTGGAGAATTAGGTCCAAGATAGCCAAACTATGGATTAGAGAGGTTCAAGTTTGGCTCTTTGTATACCTCGTCTTCTTCGAACTTTTAAGGGCCCTAAATGCCAGGACTAAAACCTAATTTTGGCCTAAAGAGCTGGGCTTACGTGGGATAGTATGCATAATCGCAAATGCCATGCTTTATATCTAAAAAAAATTAAAAAAGAAACTCACAGTTGAGGTGCTTCATTTTGTGAACATATCCACCCATGAATCAAGGTACGCATGGTCTCTCACCGAGAACAAAAACAAACAAACACTTGAGTAGTTGTAGGTGCCAACTATATGTCACGAATATGGGAAATTACATAATTCAGAATGGCTCCAAGGATAAGCCGCATACAAATACAATGTTATCGGCATCCGCTCTAATACAGTGTTATTTTTTCAAAGAGGAATTCAATTAGTCGCCCTAACGGAGTTGTGATGTCCCGTCGAATTTTTTTGTGATTAAGCGGATTTTAATTCGTGCTAAATTAGTGCGTACTGCGCGGTCTGAGTATTTTATTTGTCACAGTTTTGTTCTTATTAAAATGGGGCGCGTTCTCATCGAGCTCGCAAAAATAGAAGCCCTTGGGGTAATGACCATCGATTTTCGACGGCGCCAACGGAGGTCGATTAACGTTTATCCTTATTTTGTTTTTACTTGTTGGTTCAACCGGCGATGCCAAATATAAAACACTACGTATGAAAACCGTAATTGTATTGTTAATTCACTATTTCTTTTTCTTTTTGATAAAGCGCGTTGAGGTGTGGGAGCTGATTTTCTCTTTGTTTTGCATATACGGCTGGTTCTGCCTTGAAGAAATTTAACACGAAGCTTCGCACGCTTTGCGTGCTTTGAATCAGACCATTATATCGAGTCTATGTGTGAAAGTGTGTGTGCGTTCACGTGCTCATGTGCGCATGGCCAAACCAGTGCGATCTCATGTACTACACGCTCGCGCCTCTTGATGTCCACACATGCATCTATGTAAAAATCTTGGCGTTATTTTCTCTTTATTTGTCTTTGCTCACGATACATGCACATCTACAGTACCACATCAGGTTCTACCAGCTACCAGCTGCCATGTTGTAAAGATACTGGTACCTGTAATGGTAGTATTACTGGTTCCGTCGCTGGTACCCTTACTGGTGCAATTACAGGTACCATACCGGGTGCTTTAAAGCCGGGGTCAGGCTGTCAAACATCATACAAAAGACAGTCGACAAACACGAATCACCGCAATATCTCTGTTTCGAATGACGCGTGCCAAATGCTCTCCTTGAACTGATTGCCATGTGGGTTGGATATCTAGGAAGTTTTGTGTCGTCGTCCTCACGAAAAAAAAAACAAAAGAAAATTTAGCGATTGAAGCGAGAAGTGGATATCACGGATAGAACACACAGCACAGCATTCGCTTCCATAAAGAATAAGCTCAAAACAAGCATCCGGACCAGAGCCGTATATACAGAGTTTGGCCCTTCATTGGGAAGTATAGGAGTCAAATGAGGAGACGCCATTGGCCGAAATCGTGCTGGGCGTGTTCCAGGGCGTCTGCACAAATTTTAATGTGGCCAACCAGTAGCCACAAATAATACCCTGGCGGTGGTCGCGAGAAGCGAAATTAATAAGTGTGTCGGGGTAACTCTCGGTGACTGAAAATATGGTGCACGTGATGTTTCAATCATGGTCATCCGAAATCATGGTGGAAGAGCGGGACTAGCGGAACGATCGACATAATCCGTACGCCAGGCGCCGAGGGCCAAGAATCTGCCGTCCGAGCGGTCACACTATGTCCGTGAAAAACAGAGTTCGTGTGGCACAATCGTTTCTTACATCTTTCTGCATTAACAAAATCGAAACATCACGTGCACTCTATTTGAACCATGAGGGGTTACTACATTCAACTCTTACGCGCTCATTAGAACTACATGACTATGAGTTGTCAATCGTTACAGGTGATACTACAGCTTCGCTGTCCAACCACCTTCACAGCGTGGATTGGAGCCCCAACTTCTTTTCGTTTTCTGTTCTCCGGATTGCTTATCTGCTCCGTTTGATTCATGGTGAACGATTCCCATCGCTTCACAATGGAGGCTCCTTCCTCTTAAAGGACCAAGCGAAGCGTCAATAGAGGCGGCCATCTTGGATACAATGAGGCGACTTCATTGTATAGCTAATGCAGGCCCGATTTCTGTTGGCGGAACCCCTCGGCGCGTCCGGTGCTTAAGTTACGCTGAGATGGCAGAGCGATAATGTTTCGCTTCTTTCTTTTTATTATTATAATTTATTACTTGTTTTTGTTTTTCCACACTTTTAGGACCTTTGAGCGCGCTGTCCCTTTGTTTGCGGGCTCTCACTCGGTGCTTTATCCCGCTCACTTACGGACGCCATCTGTATAGGCGAAAAGGGCATTACAGGTCGTTTGCTCGCGTCCAAAAGAATGATGATTTCCGCTTGTTTGGCGCTCAAACATAAGCTTTCGGGTCGGACTTAGCCAATTCAGCTTTGGGCTCTGGCAACATTGTTCTGGACGGTGTTTTGCAGCGGTTATTGATGCTACGTCGTCTGCTAACGTCTACGCAAGTGTGGCGGCGCCATTTTCTCCCGAAACCTTTGTTTTCTGTTGCTAACGGCTATGGTTCGCATTTGCAATGATTGTCATCTGCTTTCTTTTTTTTTCTTTTCTTTTTGTGCGTGTGTGTGTGGGAGGGGGGGGCGCAATATATTGTTTGCTTTCTAATTACTTTGAGTAGGAGCCTCTGACGAAGTGTTTATGACTCTCTATCGGCACCGTGGCGGTTTCACAACATCTGCTGGATATTCTGCTTTTCAGACGCCTCATAGCTAACTTAACTGCGCTCTATTTTTTATATTTACGAAGTTATTGCCATAGGGTTCTTTGACGTAATATTCCGGTTGCTTTGAAACTGCTTAGTCTCACTTGTAACACTGCAATCTGCTTTTGTTGAGTCCCCGCGTCTGGTATTCGTACGATCTTGACGTTCCATCGTTTGGGTAATAAAAGGCAAGGCTCCGTCTACATTAACTTTTCTTCTCGATTAATAATATTAATAACTGTATTTTCATGTTTAACGGTTTAGAAAAGGGTAAAAGCCTCAAAGGAGGCTTGACTAGCCCTTATCACCGCGTGAACTCTAGTATATTGGTGTTAAAATGTATTATAGGTTATTCAACCAATGTTCTTGTTAGCTCCACAACAAACTTTTTTTTCAGATGTGGTGATTTAGGTTTAACCAAAACCACGCACGGTTTGGTTACTGCTCTAAATTATAACTGTAACCGTGAGTTATTTTATTTTTTATTGACGGTTGCCTTTTTCGTTAACATTGCGCCATCAGGCTTGGGCGTATTGATCGATATGTCCTACCCCAATTACGTCTATGTCGTATTTTTTGTCAGGCGGAGAAACTTATCCATTAGTAATATTGGGAAAACTTTAAAAATATTCAGTTTCACTTTCCTTCGATCTAATCCTTCGATCCAATCGATCTAATAGTTTGCAGCGCCACTGTGACATTCCTGAAACAGGTAAATGAATTCATTGGTCAGGCTGCGGTGACATCACTGTATTGCTATCGCGCTTGTGCTGCACAAATGTCAAAATACGAATGTTATATACCATGAAATCTCGGCACATTTATTGGCACTGCACCGATGCTACATCGGCGATACACTGGTAAAGCAGTTAACTTAAAACAGCCTCAGTTCTACATTCGCGCTCTAGTTCTGACCTGGCCCCGACCCGGTACGACGTTATTATTAAACTATCGTTTTATTAAAGCTGCGTAGTGTTTTCATCTAGCTGCCAATAAAACACTTCTGACACATTGATGCACTCCGGTGTTGCTCTGCTGGCGCACCAGTGTTGATCCGCGGCAACGCGTCGTACAGGTTCACATACACAACGAATCTATTAACCCCAAGCTTCCATTTTTCGCGTGATTCTGTTTTTATTTCCGCTCGTCTCAATTATACAGTCCGTTCATGAATAATGAAACCCGACGTTGCCAGCATTTTCAACTCCTCGCAAAATAAAATTGTCGTTTCGTTCTCAGAAGATTATTTGAAAACATCCAGTGTTCCGTGAAAGTAGGGATCAAATAGGACTACGTTGGTTTTGAATCCTGCTTTATTATTTTTTGTTCCCAGTAGTCGTTCTGGTCTTTTTCATTTTTTGCTTCTCTATTTACAATGATATCGTTTTATTGTAGATCTTTGTTTATTTTTGGGGGTCGTCGTAAAGGTTGCCCCCTTCTGCGATTTTCCATCCTGATAATATTGTTTTCGGTTTTAACGGTGGCGCCCTCTTTACGATGCAAGTTCGAATAACGCCTTTATGAGGGCGATAAAATTTCGACAAAGAGCCGTAAACCGTAAAAGCAAACACGTTTATACGAACCTACCTATGAATAGACAAAAAGAACAAAAGGAGAAAGTACCCCTGGAAGCAAAAAACCAGATGCCGTTTCGTTTTAGTGGCACTTGAACAAATTGCGTGGCAGCCGACTTGAACCGGTGACAGTTTCGAATTCCGGTGACCATTTTTGGTCTATTGTTTTTTCTTTTCCCGTTTATCCGCCACATGCTATTCCCTGTTCTCTTTTTGCCTTTTTGTCATAAAATTGTTTTGTATTTCTACGGCAGCATGGTTCGCAGAGTGTGTTTGTAGTTTCTTTTCTAAAATCTTTCGCGTTTGCTTCAGGTTGCACTTGCAATGTATGTTTTTCAGTGAATGCAACAGCGGTCGAGGACGCTCGACCGTCGCGCGCACTGCGGTGACTAGAAGAACTACGCCTAGCGTTACCCTGACAAAAAAATAGCCACGCGTCAAGAACATTGCACCTTGGAAGACCTCCCATCATTCTCAGAAGCTCTTGTAGTGGATCCTGATTCAAAGGCTAAAAGCGCTGACCTTCCTTTTTCTTGTTGATGTTTTTTTTGTCTGCGTTGTGCATCAATAAAATCGGTTGTCATAACCTAGACGACTTAGAATTTTACCTCTGATGTTGTTTTAGCGGCATAAAGGCCAAATTTGGCCAGACCCCGAGACGTTGTGGAAGAAAGCAATGCCAGGGTTAGTGCACGAACAGCAAAACATATGCAACTTCTGCATGCTCGATTGCTCCTAGACTAATTTGACATTGTTTTTTAGACTGTCTAATGTAAGCATCTTGCTTTTAATTCTAGATGGAATTCGCACATATTTAGTCATGGGTAATTAGTTCAAGTTTATGATTTACTGCTCAAATCGCCACGACACTGTTTTAATGTCACACGCCAAAGATCAATGATACCTCTTGGATGAACACTGATCCGAGTTTCTATTTAGACTCGCAGTGCTTTACTAGCCGGCCTAGTTACACTAGCTGGATAAGCACGAAACTGTGTTTTCCGACAAAAAGAAAAGATAACTTCTGCTGACACTAAACAAGTTTAAAGTTACCGCTTGTCCAGAAATTTGTTATCTTCCGACAGGTTGGCGACACTCAATTGTAAACAGTGGTCGACAAACCTTAATGGATGCCTCTGCGAGCGGTAAATGTTGATTGTTCGCTAAACAAACAAAAAAAGAAAGAAAGAAACAAGCCTTGTTTCCTTTTTGCTCCGAAGAAAAAAAGTAAAAAAAAATCATTACACGTGTCTGACCACGTGATGAAACAAACTTCAACACTCTTTTTTTACTGTCGGCTTTCCCTCACTTAATAATAGAGCTTCTTCCCTCCAACTCAACTTTAGCAAGCCTTCTTTCATTCGAACAAACAAAATCGTGCAAAAAGGTTTTAGCTTTGTTTCTTATTACTTTTTGGGGTAATTCGGTAGTTTCTTTTTTTTTCATTTTCTCGGAGTAAGTTGGAGTGTGAGAGGAGGATCTCCCGGGTCCTTCAGAGTGGGCGCACAAAGGTAGCGTTTCCGCCTGCCCTGACATCTGTCAGCCGCAGCCGCCAACTCGGAGAACCACCAGCTTCGCTTGGTCGGTGATGAAAGAAGTGAAAGGAGACCACTTCCGCCTGTGGCCCCTCGAACGTGTGTCTAGCCGTGATGATACCTTAATGATAGTTCTCCATTCGATGATGATGGTGCTACTTTTCTTTTTACTTTTTCGCGTAAAGTTGTAGTCTTGCTTTGGAATTCTAGACTTCTTTAAAGTCCGAGGCAGTGTGTTAAGTTTATTATGTTTTTTGAAGCCTTTCATGCTATTCCAAAGGGAAAAAAATTTAAAAACAAATATAGTGATTGTGAGTGGAAATAAGTGGACAGTCGTGTCTCGTTAATATAGACCCCGTGAATATCGACGATATTTTCGCTGACCGATCTACGGCCATGCAATTTTCCCTCGTTAATTTGAAATTCCGCAGTCCGGACATGTTGGAGACGAATTGGGGAAACATAGGTATTTTTGTCTCGTTATTATGGACGGCAGTACCCCAGTTTAATATAAAAACGTCTAAAAACTCACTTGAGATATTAGTGAACCTAAGAGGTCACAGTGGTTATCCTGACGTTTGTTGCGGGTCTTGCGATAAGAGCTGCGCACCAAGAGACATTTTTGTTTTGTTTTTTACGTAAGAAGAGTCATTACCGCTTGCAGTCTGTTGTTGCTTGCGATGGTGTATGACTTACAACTTGGAACAAAGAAACACTAACCCTAAAGCAGCTAGGTCACCTCACGGTAGATCTCGTCGCTGTTTGGGAAACAGGAGAGAAGCTCTGGATCCACAAAGCTAAATTTTCCTATACTCCGTTTCACCGTAACTTGCCAAACGGCGAAAGCCGCGGTCCAAGCGAGCCAATCAGCACGTCGGAGAGAGACACGTGACTAACTAGGTGCGCCCCGTGCTGTCGAAGACGTGGGTGGGAGTGTTAAGAATGCCGCTTTTGTACAAATTTTGAGTGACGGGCCAAGTTCCTGGGGGGACAAAGCGACATCTGGGACTCACAAAAAACGGGTCTGTGTATTAAGGAAGTTTCTCCTTCCTCTCTTTTCCAACTGCTTGGGTTACGCGAAAGCCACCTACGTTCTCTCCACCGTACTGTTGTTAATGGCTGTCACGTTTGTGTGTGCGTGCGTGTGCGTGCGTGTGTGCGTTTTACTTTGGTTCGTTATTATAGACACTCACACTATGGACAATATTTTTCTCGGAAACAAAGGCGACCATGCTAAGAATACGTGACTGCACAGATATTTCGAGTTTTTGCTCAACCCGCATTCGGCACTTAGGGAGAATTTCGCTTTAATTCGTGTTTTAGTAAAACTTTTTTTAGTGTACATCTTTTTGAAAATGAATTATTTTCTAGGTTTGGACTATCAATTTAAATTGATGAATTGAATGTACGGAGCATGAGTTTGTATGCTCTAAATTTCACTGTTCTGCCCCTGCACCCTTGAAGCAAGCTCAGCTATACCAGGTATGACCATACAACATATTGTTTTATTTATTTAAGAAAAGAAACATGGCGCAGCGTTTCAATGATTAATGACAAAACCGTTGGGGCTGCCACAATTCAGAGATGTATATCTTGTAATAACCTGTCCACTTTTTAGCTTATAATTGGGAGCGTGTAAGTGGTGTCACTCTCATGAACTTCGAACCGTTTAATATGGTTGGCCATCAATCAGTACTTAGTTCAATTAATCTGTTAGCAACACATAAAAAAAAAAACACCGAGGAAAGCAAAAGCCAGAGTATGAACCGTTCCGTTTGTCTTCTTCTATGTGCTGTGTTTCCCCACGTCATGGGTGTTCTTGCGGAGAAGCACGCTTTCAGTTTTGGCATTAACATTCTGTTTGATACGTTACGAGTTTATTTTTCACCACAGATACATGTGGTGAATGGGAGGCCGGAAAAAAAAAGGTGCAGAAATGCAGCGTTTAAGCAGCAATTGAAGTGTGTTTCACTGAAATATTCAGCTTGAACTCAGCCTATAAATATTAATCTGACGTGAGACGTACTTCTGTTTAAGCGAGTGATGCGCAAAGCCGCCACCCCTATACCGAAACGACCAGCGCTAAAAGTTGGCTTTCCCACTCAAAGAGTTATATTGTGGGAAAGCCCACTTCCGTTTGAGGTCTTGATGTTTGGAGATTTGTCTTTTCCGTACCACCTTGACGTCGAGTATGTGGCAGGATAACAATGAGTCAGCACTATTGTTTGCGAATGCGCACTCCCACTCTGCATCGAAAGGGCTATATTGTATTTCACGTTAAGCAGGAGTTGCAAGAGGGAGCTACCTGCTGCTCAACGGCAGGGCAAGAAAGACAACGAGAAACCCCTAAAAAGAACGATTCGTGTGGCAGTTATCTTCTTCTTCGGTTGTTTCCATTATCTCATTTGTTGACTGCTGTTAATTTCTTGGCACACATTTTAACTGATTTCAATATGAATTGTGAGTTAGGTATGCTTTCAGAGACAATATGTTTTTCTTTGACAAAAAGAAAATACTTACATTAGGGAGTCATCCGGTATCCTATCCAACTTACATTACACAACCCACACCATTCCCGTACGTACAAAACTTACAGTCCTTATCTACCAGAAGTACACAAAATTGACCGTGATTTTTAGCAGTTCACTGGCACGAGACAGCAACAACCATAAAAAACCTTATCCTCGACCATGCTCGACGAGATATAGAGACATTAGAGCAGGGTGTAGTAGCTCTCAATGGGGGAATGGGGGGGGGGGGGGGAGACGTAGAGCATTCGACGCACGTAGTGACAATAAACAGAACGGGGAAGGGGAGTTGACTGCACTGTTGGCCAACGGCGATGCCTGTAAACTGTCTGCCGGGCGCTCATTACCAGGCTGCTAATTAAGTTTTACACGGGGAGCCCACCACCCTTACTAATTACTAAATGGATTTGCGTCTCTGCTTTCTTCGATTCGGCTCGATGTCTCTCTGGGCCTTGGCGCTACGGGTAACGCGATGCGGGACTTTTGTTTATATATATTTTTTTTTCGAGCCGCTGCTTTGGACGGGGGCATTTCTCATAGTGCGTCGCTTAAGTAGGTACGAATTTTTCGCGATTTATTTTTCAAAGATGGGCCGCTTTTTGGCCATGAATTCAAACTTTGTTATGGTGAGAAATCCTCTGTGCGAGGTGAAACTTGTTCACGATTCTTTCAATTGGTCTCTGCAACCCAGTCGACGGGAATTTACGTTTGTTTTCGGCAGTATCGAGCTTGCATTTACCTTATTTTGGTTGCAATGACTTGCAACCAGTGTATCGTTTGCCAAAACACATTTCGGTTGAAGAATATTTGTTTTCCTAAATAGTTTCTGTCCGCTATATAGTCAGTGCCCAGTGAATATGCCACAGGTCAAAATATTCTCATGCACACCACACCTTGACAAATATCTGCTTTATTAACTCACAGAGTAGCTTTACCACACATAAAGCACCTTTACCATGCTTTGCCCTTCACTAAACTCGCCACATTTTGTCATAACAAACGTCCTAGAAACAAACAAACACTAGACTTCGTTTCAGCTTCAGTCCAGACGCAGTCCGCGCTACGTGCTAATGGGACATATCAAGCAGCGTCAAAAAGCGCAAGCCACTGGACTTTTATGTTTATGGTTGGTTCAGCGATGATAGAAAGCATACGGAAACACGAGGATCACCATGACGGTGCGTTTTTGATGCTCTCTGATTTGTCCCATTTGCTCGCAGCGTCGGCTGCCGCTGGAGTTGAGGAGAAACGTAGTATTGTGCGGTCTGCACCGCTGATGATTTCGACTTTTAAAGTAAAACTGACGAGGTTCTTCAAAAAATAAAACGAGTTAGAGGTAAATTCTCCAGTATTTTTATTCCGTGAATTTGAATATCACGTAAGTACGTTTTCCCCGATGGTGTAAGTAAACGGGAGAAATCACGAGAAACATCCGACCAGTCTTGACGTCAAACCAAGATCAGTCGGCCGCCAATCGAGTGTCACTCGTGTGGGCAGCGCGTGCAATTGCGAGTTCGCCTGGTAAATTTACCCGCACTGACACCGGTCGTTTTTTTTTTGGTTCTTTTTAATGGCGAGGGTGCGCGTGCATGTCCTTGATAGGCGCCTAAGATACGCGAGAGTGGAGATTCGGAAAACTTCTTTTATGACGGAGCGCAACGGCAAGGAGGGTCTTCTGCGGTACTTTGAAAATGATTCTTTTTGCGGCCTCCGTGTGCCCAATTAAACAATTATCTCGATATTCATGCTCCTGGAGGCCAAATCAAGATGATTTAAGGGGTTTTTAGTCAAATACAGAACCGCTTCGGTTCCCTTAACATGCATAGCATGAACCGCGGCTGTCCCGTAGGGTAGTTGCTTGCAGATTTCGGAGCTTGTTTTGTTCGGAGGATGGAGAGGAGGTGTTCAGTGAAGGAAGGAAAGTGTAATTCCTTTCTGTATAATTGCTCCAAGTAAATTTGAGCGTCCGATATGTTCTATGCGCTGAAAGCGTCCAAAATACAGCGACGGAGTGAAGATGACGACATCACCAGAACTTTTATCTTGGATTCTTGTTTTATATCAGTTTCTCCCGCAAGCAGTGAATCATCGTAATAACGGGATGCGAGTATTTAAGTTCTGAAATACAAGCAATATGCAGCAAACTTTAGCGGCTTACAGTTGCACACAGCGAAATCAAAATGCTTAAAGTGAAGTCCATTCGGCATCGTGCTACTTTAAAGATATTTCAGATCGTTCAGCAAGTAGTCTTGAATTGACGTTAATTAATAGCTGAGGGCATGCGATTTATCTTTGTCTCACTGATAGGTCTTTATGCATTGATGGACACCCAACTAATTGCAATATTTTTGTAAATAAATCTACAATTTCGAACAGTTCATAAACTAGAAGAGCCATTTAAACAAAGATATCCCGTTACCTGCAAGTTTCAGTCATTCAGATTTCCCTCTGAACAGCTTGATTGCCAGTTGAATTTGCTCTGCACCTAATTTTCCATAGGCAGAACACAAGCTGGACCACTTCAGACGCCAGCTTAGGTTTTTATTCGAACAATTTCAGCAACCATTTTTTCTTGCACGCTACGCGGATCGCAAGTTTTGTCCGCTTCTTGTGCAGAGGTTGCAGTGATGTAACAACGCGCTGAGCTCTGATTGGCTATCATTGGAAAGATAGCCGCCTAGACCTCTACCCACTATCCATCTAATCGGAGCCAATCAGAGATCGGCGTTGTGACGTCACGGCAACCCCTGCCAAGAAGCAGACGAACTTGCTTGCGCCCCGCATAGGTTTTACCAGTTGGATTTTCAGTTTACCGCAGTTCGATTCCAGTGTACCAAATTCAATCTCATCTCGAACTACTTAAAGTTACATTGTTTTGCGTTACCTACATATTGGTCACAACTTTATATAGAATATAATGATGACGCATTACGTTTGTCTTATTGTAAAATGAACGCGTTCTCTTGAAAAGAAAATACTTCAAATGGAAACGCTTCTGAAAAATAAGATTTGGCCTGGCTCATATTTTTTTTTTTTTCAGAGAACGCTTACAAGATTGCTTCAAAATTAGTCTATGCAATTAAGGTCATCACAAAATTAATCTTTTTATTTGTGTTTTTTTTTAAGAAAACATAAAACCGACGTGAATTATTGCTACACAGCTGTAGTTGCAGACATGAGGGAAAATGGATATTGCCATGGCGGGGTTCTTGAAAGAAACATGTAAAAAAGTTACGTTTTTTTTACGTTAATAATAAGTGTAATTTTTTTCCATGTGAATATAGCGTAATGCTTTTGGAGGCAGCACTGTAGCTTGATAAGATAAAAGCAACACACTGTTTAGATCACAGTGAATAAGAGTCGCTTTGCTTTAGAATTACTTGGCTTCCAAAGCATTTAAATATCAACAGCACATAACAGATAAATACAAGCTCATTTTGACAATTGAAAAATAAGAAAGTTATCGCAGCAATTTTTCATCCGAAGATATTTGTGAATAAATAAAAAAAGTTGTAACGAGTCTGAATAAATCATTTAAAAAAATTAAAAGCACGCGACATCGAAATGTGGGCGGAAAGAAGCATGCCCGAATTAAGAGTCGCAAGAAGCTTTCGAGTCCATTTGCGGAATTGAATCTGGCTTGTCTGGTTGGGCGGATTTTGCGAACGTGCCGCCGACCTCCATTCTGCGGCGTCGCGGCTGTCCTCGACCAAATAAATATAAGAAATATACGAACAGGAAAGAGCGTCCCCGCAGGGAACCAGCTTTGACTCGATGAATAAGTCAAAACTTCGGGAACCACCTCCCGAAAATTTTGCATCCCTTACTTATTGATCTCTGGATGGAAGGCTCGCTTCAGACATTTGAGCGTTTAATTTGCGTTTTCTGTTTGCTCGTCATTTCGCCGCGCGTTCCCAGGCTTCGTGGAATATTTATTGCTAGTGTATGTACTAAACGTGCATGTTGTTTGGTACGGCCCTCTTTTTGCGTGTGGATTAAGAGCTTAATATATCAAAAGCGCAGCTTAGCCTCTGGACATAAAAAAAAAGGATTTCACTTTTTGTTACGTTTAGCCGAGGAATTAGGAGCGCATGGACTTCGATTGGTAGCACTAATAAAGTTAAGGGGTCCTTTGCGAACGCGAACACAGCAATAGCCTCCTATATAGTCACAAAACCTGGCAGTTCGATGACGGAGCCGTAGACTGCCCTGTCGCAGATTTGGAGCGCGAGGATCTGGTAGCACAGAGCATCAAAGAGCCATTTCTCGGGAAACCTGGACGTCAGAGCACAGCTTTTGCAGCGGCGAGGACCCAAAACACAGTTGTTCGCTCGGAAAAAGTGTGTTTCGGCTTCTCGCCGTAGCGGGGCGCCAGTTACGCGGCTTTCCTCTCATCCGTTGTCTGCCGCTCTACCTTTGCGATTTTAGCGGCCGCTTATCGTGGCAATGTGCCAGGCTTTGTCAGCCTTTAATATTGTGAAGCTCTTAAAAAAGACGTTGATGGTGCACTAGCTCTGCCATCGAAACTATCTGTGTTCTCGTGTTGCCGGACCGAAATTCGCTCAGCCAACGATCAAAGCAACACGCGTTGTCCAACGCAAGTTGCTGCTGTTTTTACTGCCAAAAGCTGTCATACCGAGGCAACATTTTCGTTGTCGTCCATGTTGTGCTGCTGTTGCCGCGTTGTGACAGGTTTGTCGGACAACACGGGGAGCGAGCAACAAGTTGCCTGACTGTTGGACAACGTGTTGGGTAGCCGTTGTGTTGCTGTTGCCGTCGTGTTGCCTCAGTGTGAAAGGGTCCTTTTTAAAGGGTCAGTGAACCATAGTTAGCCGATAAGCGCGAGATCGCGAGCTGATTCGCCGATTCTTTTAAGGATTTCGCTCTGAAGGCCCTTAACGTTCGTCTGACCGGAGTACAAAAAAAAAAAAAAAGCGTACTCCTCAATTTCGTTTTTTTTTTTGCAAGACAGACAATTGTAGATGTTTTTGTAGAAATGTACACATATTTGTAATCTAGTTGTTACAGGTCGGAGCTCGAATGAGTGTAACTTAATTTATTTTGAATGGTAACTTTTCTGGCCTTGCTCCGTGATACGCAGACATGTACGCGATACGCGTTACGTCACCTTGAAAGTTACTTTCAAGGTCACGTTGGTTTTTTGTTACTCCGAATATGTCATTTTTACGAAGCCTCCAGTATTTGTCGTCTTTAATAATTTCTTGCTTCGTAAGGCGTTCGCTCGGGGCTAATTGTGGTTACACTGACATAATCTTATGCGCTTCTTTTTTTATAGTCTACCTATCATCTTCTCGTCGTGCAAATTAGAGGCGCAAGCTAGAGGTTGGAACAAGGTTTGGTTTGTGTGTTGTACACGTTACCCTTCTGGAGTAACTCAATGCCCTGACTCGTTAGTTCATCAGAAAGTAACGAAGATATATGATACTCGTTCCGTGTCCTTAAGAAAGATACAGATTTGTTACTTCGTTACCGCAAAAAAAAAGGTGACGGGGTACAAGAAACGTGTTACGTACAAATCACGCCGCATACGCACCGTGTTGGTACTACTGTCCGAGACGGGTTATAATAAAGTCAACGGGAATCGGAAATCACTTCGCTATATCCGCTATTTCGTTATAACCGACTTCGGTTATAGTGAAGTACAATAGAAAATGGGAAATCGTTATCGCTTCGCTATATCCGCTATTTCGTTATAACCGACTTCGGTTATAACGAAGTGCAATAGGAATGGTAAATTGTGATCGCTTCGCTGTAGCCGCTATTACGTTATAACAAACTTCGTTATAACCGCTATCTATGCAAGCCCAAAGACACCTCTGGGCACATTTTTTGGTCTTTAAATAGAACTACAGGTATCGCGGTCAAGTTCCACCAGGTTCGACTTTTCAAACTTTCATCAAACGTTAGGCCAAAATTTCTACCGTACCTCGACTTTTACGCGCATGCCCGCAAAGTAAGAACGAGCTCGCGTCACCTGGCGGAGGAGGGTGACAAAGTCACTACATGATATAAATAATATTATTTTGCCTTTTACACTACGAAAGCATTTGTGATATTTCCTAAAAGCTAAAGTACAATATTAATTTTTATTCTAAAACTTTGAAATGTTTAATTAGATGTCTGCCAACACAGTTAAAAAGTCGAACTTCCTGAACGTCCGCTACAAAGGGGAAGCCGAAAAATCCAATCCACTTCAATCATCGAATTTCGCCAAACATTTGAAGGTGCCAGTCGAACTTTCAAGTTCCACTACAATGCACGACATCGGTAGATGTAACTAAGTTGTCCTACGTGTCATGTGCTTCCCTACAACCTAACCTTTCGCTTCCACTTTTTCTTTTTAGTGTCACGTGACTGTACCTTCCCACGTGACAAGCTCCTCGGCGTCCCCAGAGCTACGATCGAACTGTGCGGTAGTATATAAAAACGGGAAAGCTGGGAGGGGAGAAAGCCAACCCTGATTCGCGACCGTGGCTTTTCCCCGTCCCCGAAAAGCTTTCCGATTGCATTTCATCACGGAGGTATTCGGTGGGATCCAGACTCACCGTCCCCCACCTCCCCGACTTCTGGGTTGGTTACGGCTGCGGATCCGGCTCGGTCTCGCGTTGGCTCCGAGACGTCCGCGAGGACTTCCGGCTTGGCTGCTGCCGGGCGTGATGGATCTCAGTCTGCTTCCCGAGTTCGTCTGCTTCTATCCTTCTTGTTTTTCTGATATATTTTTTTCCTTTTTTTTTCTTCTAGTCGTCTTAGTTTTTGTCTCGTTTTAGTTTGTACCGTCTGGAACATTTTCTAGTTTAAACTTTTTTCCCCTCATCTTGCATGTGTCTGCTTCATTTTTGTTGGGACATTTTTTTTCCCCATAAGCGAAACACGCCGGTTCGAACACGCTTAGTCGCTTACGAAAGCTAACTTGGTTGCCAGATGACTGTTCTAATTATGTGGTTTTGTTGTGTTTTTATTTATTAGAGCGTACTGATTGCCCTTAGCCAATAATCGGAAACAGAGTTGGACAGCCCTTAGGCATAGTTGCTACCAAAGAAGCTGCGGTTTAAATATTCGATGCTTCATCCGTTTTGGTGCCTAAAATCACTGCTGTCAATTGTTTGAAGCTTTATCTAAAATCAAAGGAGACAGTATTCCGTCGTCCAGGATTGCTAAAACAGTCCACTACAAAGAAAGACGATTTTGCCTGAGCTTTCTGGCACAAAATCCAAAACTCAGGAACTCGTCCTTTTTTTTTTTAATAAGAAAGGTGAATATTACTTGCACTGCGCTAGGTACCAAAATGGCGGCCCGCACAATATCACCCTGACAAGTGTGGCTTATTTAGCAGCTTAATGCATTATTATGATAAAAAAAATCTTTAACGAAAAAATTGCAAGGGTGCAGGCGAGTTGCTGAATTCAACCTCATCCAAGTTGTTAATCAGCCGACTCGTGGTGATAACATTCTTGATCTTGTCCTTACTAGCTCTCCGGAACTTATAGAAAATGTTGACTCTGTTCCAGGTTTAAGTGACCACAATATCTTGCTCGTTGAGTTATCAATTCCCGTCCTCACGAGGAACCCCACAATCAAAACAATCCGCGACTTCAACAAAGCTGATTACGTGGCAATAAATCAGCACTTATCTTCCTTTTATCAAACATACGCCGAAAACTTTTTTTCAAGGTCGGTTGAAGAAAACTGGTTACTTTTTAAAAATAAAATAAACAGTCTCACTGAGCAGTTCGTCCCCACTGTCACTGTGCGGAGCGACAGGAATAACCCCTGGTATAACAAAACACTGCGTTCATTGAACAATAAAAAGAAACGTTTGTATAAAAGAGCGAAACGGCTAAACGTTAACTCTGTTTGGAATGAATACTTTGCGTGCCTCAAAACTTATACAAAAAGTATTAGATCGTCAAAACAGAAATTCTTCTCTTTAGATTTACCAAGAATTTTGCGCTCTAATCCCCAGAAGTTTTGGAAAATATTTTCGCCTAGAGGCACTCATTCGATTCATCTTCAGGACGAAAATGGAGTCGCTGTAACTGAGCTTCATTGCGCTACTGTATTAAATAATTATTTCTCTTCTGTGTTCACCTGTGAAAATACCACTGATATTCCATGTTTACCCTTGTCCGACTTTGTACCTATGGCTTCCATTGACATTTCAGCCGATGGAATACTTCACCTCATAGAAAGATTAAAACTAGCGTCATCTTGTGGTCCCGATAATATAAACCCGAAAATTCTAAGGAATACCAAAGTTACATCTAGTGAGTGTCTTAAATTGATCTTTTCTCAGTCACTGGAGCAAGGTTGCTTACCCTTGGACTGGAAGCTGGGCAAGGTCGTTCCAGTCTTTAAAAGCGGCGATCGTAAGCTGCCCTCGAACTACCGTCCCATTTCATTAACCTGCATTGCGTCCAAACTTCTTGAGCATGTAATATTTTCTCACGTTATTTCCCACCTAGAAGAAAATAACTTTTTTTACAATCGCCAGCATGGTTTTCGGAGGGGCTTCTCGTGCGAAACGCAACTTGTAGAGTTCACTCATGAACTTTTCACTAATACTGACTCACTAAGCCAAACAGATGCCTTGTTCCTTGATTTCTCGAAGGCATTCGACAGGGTTCCTCATCATCGCCTAATCGATAAACTTTCTTGTCTTGGCATTGACCCTCTTGTTGTCTCCTGGATACGTGACTTTCTTTTTTCTCGTACCCAGTTCACTGTTGCTAACAACCATAAATCAAACTGCAGTCGCATCACTTCTGGGGTTCCTCAGGGATCCGTGCTTGGACCTTTACTCTTTCTAATATTTATTAACGATTTACCTAACTCAATCACGTCTAGCATCCGTCTCTTCGCGGATGACTGTGTTCTGTATCGCAAAATTAATTCTCACAATAACCATCTTCAGCTTCAAAGTGATTTAAGTTTAATTTATGCTTGGTGCTCCAAATGGCTTATGTCATTGAATATGTCAAAATGCAAGCTGGTTCGCTTTACTCGAAAAAAAACAACAAGCAACTTTTCATATTTTATTGGCTCCGACCTAGTTGACTCTACATCTTATTATAAATACCTCGGTGTAACGCTGACAAGTGATCTAATCTGGAATAACCACATCGAAACTATTGTGGCAGAAGCTTCCCGGACTCTGGGGTACATCAAACGAAATTTGAAAGAAGCGCCCTCTCACTTACGAAAATTGGCCTACGAAACATATGTGCGACCGAAATTGGAATACGCATCAGCCATTTGGAGCCCACACCAAGCCTATCTCATCAGCCATCTTGAGTCCATCCAAAATCGTGCTGTTAGATTTATCCTAAACGACTATTTCCCAACGACTAGTGTTTCATCTCTCAAACGTCAGCTCGATATCCAAACTCTCAATGTACGACGTAAAATAACACGCTTAAGTTTGTTTCATAAGGTTTACCATTTTCACCCAATACTACGTTCCTCACTGCTTCTTCCTCCTAGCAGATCATCATCACGGCTAAACCACTCACGCCATGTGTCGCGGATCACTGGTCGCACTAATTATTTTAACCAATCTTTCTTCCCACAGACCATCATAGACTGGAACGACCTGCCACCTGATATAGTGGCCATTGATGACCCCACCTTGTTTCGTGATACTATTATTTCACGTTTTTACTAAAAATAAATCATTGTATTTTTTCACATATTATGCAAGTGCAGCATTGTTAGCTGCAACACCTGGTGCTTTGTTTTTGTATTTTTTCATGTATGATCCCCCCTTATGTAATGCCCTTGAAGAAGGGCCCTTAAGGGTACAATAAATGAATGAATGAATGAATTCACCATGTTGAATTAACCTGAGACTGGGGTAGAGAGGAAACATCAAAACGTAGAAGAGAAAGATAGTATAGAGGACGACGTCTCAAACTCAGCTAACTCGTTTATTTAGTCCACCTCTTTATATAGTCTCAATCTCAATGTCATCTCCACCAACGCAGATGGACGAAGTCTGTACAGTGTAAGCCCCTTCGTACGGCCATGAATCATAGCGGGACATGGAAGAAAGTTGTCTCAAAGTTTTTACAACGAGGGTTGAGTTATGCATGCATGAAGAAGTCGCTTTCCCTTAGACATTCAAATGAATTTATTGACATTTTGGAGACTCATCATGGGAGGCGTTGTTCGGTGTTATCGATGGACATTAAGGAGTTGTACTATTTCCTAGAAAAGGGCTCGGTTAATGCAGAGAGTGAGGGAGGCATTGGAGCTGAATCTTGTTAAGTTACAATTGGGCTCAGGTATATTTGTAGAAAGTTTCTTACCAATTCTGGAGTTTTATCTGAAGCCAACGGTAGTGGAATACGAAGGAAGAAAGTATACTGTAAACGACTTAATTTTCGCGGGCTCAAATTTTCGTGAATAGTGCCAAAGCTGAAAAGTTGAGATTATTCGGGGCTCTAATTTTCGCGAATCGAGTGTAGCTTCCGTAGCGTTCACATATCGCCCGAATTGTTCGCGGGACGTATTTTTCGCGAATTGTAGGCGATTCGCGAAATTCGCGAAAATTAGGTCCTCGCGAAAATTTAGTCGTTTACAGTATACAGAAAGGTGTTTGTATAGTCACACCGATCTGGGCAGAATTTTACTTAAACTCATTGGATCGTACAGTGCACGTTAATCTACAGGGGTTGTCCCAGGGTATGACAATTGTGAGAAGATATGTAGATGACATCCTGGTATGTACGTTTACGGAAGGTCTATCAGAAATCATTAAAGGTGTGTTAAGATGAACGGCTCCAAAGTTAAAGTTTACAGTGAAAAAACCGAAGGAAGACGATCTGCAGTTTCTAGATTTACGTATTCACGTGAATCGAGGGTTATGTTGGGAATACGAAAAGGGAAATTCGAAACCGGTTTTGCCAAATATGAGTTGTCATTCGAAGAACGTAAAGGCTGGGATGGTAAAGTCATTGGTTAGAAACGCATTAGAAAGGTCGTGTGTTCATCATATCCCTGAATCGGTGGAAAGGCAGTGGAAGAGGTTGATTAGTGTAGGAGAGAATGGCAGTTTTATCAAACGGCAATTAGAATTGTTGATCAAAGGCAGGAAAAAAACGAAACAGAAATCGAGGAACCGCTTTGCTGTAATCCAATATTTACATGAGATTTCTCACAACCTCAGGTCCTGGAGGCATGCATGTGCGAGGAAGTTTAGATATGACACGGTATTTAGTTCAAATTTTAGGTTAAGTAAATTGACGCCATATGAAACAGGTGTGAGTGGGTGCAAAACGGCCCATCGGGAACAATAGGTTTTGTTGCGAGACTGGTGCTGCGTATGAAATACCCTTGGAGTGTGGATTTAAATATGTAGGACAGATGTCACGCTGCATCAATGACAGATCAAACGAACATAAAAGAAATGTGAAGAACAATACACGAAACTCTGAAATCGCAAAACATATTTATGAATGTAACAACTGCACGGCGCTTTCTCTGTTCGGAGACTGAAATCACACACAAAGAGAGGAACGATGTAAAGAGAGTAGTAAGAGAAACTGTGCGGATAAAATCTCTAGTAAACTGTATAAGTCAAGCTTCGCTACAGTTCAGAAGCAATTAAAAAACCTTTCTAAAAATGTAATGTCAATCCTTTTTTTTTTAAAGTGCTACCTGGGTTGTTTGAAGTTCGACCTTGACTGTTATCGTCCAAAAGAACACTTTGTATTGTTGTTGATGTTGTTGTTTTTTTGTTGACGTGTGTTGACCCAAAAATCGTTTCGGTGTTGGCTTTTTTTTTTGTAGCAGGTGGAGAGGGCATGTTTTGAGTCAGAAGTGCATGCGAGCTGTGTTTAGAATAGAAAGGGAAGATATCCTTTTGTTCAAGTTTGAAAATGGATGGATGTTGCCTTATCGCGCCAGCTGTAAGGTGGTCCACATTCTTGCATTGTGTGATAGAGACTGTGGCGCTTGAACTGTACGGACTCCGTCCTTCTGTGTTGTTGAAGATGACCGTGAGATTGAGACTATATAACGAGGTGGACTAAATAAACAAGTGAGCTGAGTTTGAGACGTCGTCCCGTCTATTTTCTGTCTCTTGTAGGTTTCGATGTTTCCTCTCTTCCTCAGTCGCAGGTTAATTCAACATGGTTGATCTTTAAAGACATTACGCAAACCCCAAATGTAGAAAATATTTTTAGCAAAAACGTTTTACAACGAACTATTTTCAAAAGTTCATCAAGCAACATTCAAGTTCGCCACTGCTTGGGCTAAGGCTAGGTGGCGCAAGCTACCGTCCGTTACAAAAGGTATAGCTATTAACATCCCTCCATCCATACATCTATTGGACATGAAGCGCGTGATTGAACCCGAGTCCGCAACGATCGCTGACACAGCCCTCGTGTCCATACATGCTCAGGGATATGTGATCAAGCGATGGCGGACAGGCGTTGGCGCGGACTTTCGAAAAAGTGTCTGTTGCTGCATAAAGTGCCGTACAAGCAGTGGACCAAAGGCTGAATGAACTCCATGGAGCAATTGTGCGACGAAGAACCGACGAAGTTCGCCCGGCGGCACGCTCTCTTTGGCGCGCGATGCAACCGTCACTGTGCTGATGCCACGCGCAGAGCGAAAAGCCGCCGGGCCAAAATTTGGCGATTGTTTGCAGCGAATTCGCCTCATAGTGGCTGAAGCTTTTAGTCTCGAGAGATTGGGCTACAGACATGAGATATTATTGTAAGGGTATCACCTTGAAATCGAATTAGACTATTCGGTTCCTAGTAATCGATTGCAATGGTTCTTTTCGCAGAGATGTCTTGGAACGCTCTAACGAGAGTGTTTTTATGGGGAGAACAAGCGTCTATTTCAGTATCTGGATTAACCACAGCTCTTGCCTCGATGACCGCCATCAAACACAAGGGATTCAAAATGGTTGAGCTGTGGCCTCGCAACGGCCACAACATTTTGTGTATGATTTTTTTTTCATTGTATGCGATAGGGATTTTTGTACTGACACATCATTAGCGCAGATATGTTACGGTATCCTATGAATATCAATTAATATACACTATTTTTCCTTTTTAGCGAGGTTTTGCCTGGCAAATAAACTCTGTTTATTTGCCAGGTTATTTGGTGATTCTCTTTCGTTTTCTTTGTGTGTTTTTTTTTTGTCTTGTTTACTCACTCCATTATAATCCTGCCAGTCTTTTCTTGGGTTCAACATGTCCGAGCACAATATGTCTACTTGTAGAATGACCTCTAAGTCGCGATTTTGTTTTCTTTACTTACCTTGTGGATATCGACTATTCTGTTTTAGTAGGACTTGACCAAATCCCTAAACCAACCTTACGCGGTGTTATGGTTTAACGAAACGAAGAAGTGAATATTCATAAATATTACTACATTGTCAACGACTAGTATATAATTATCATGAAGCGGCCATTCACCAGCTGGAACACGATTTTCATCTTGTAACCGTTCCCATAATAATCCGAAACTTGCGCTAAACTGGTGGCATCTCGTGAGCGTTGCGGTACAGGGCGGTCAATATTAATGCAAAGTCCTTCCGACCATAACTTGCCACGTCAACGTAGTCAATGTTGAACATCTTACCATATGTCATCAGGTCAACATACTCACTAGTGTAAACGGAGCACATGCAAATACATTGAGTATTCTATGCTACTGCATTTTCTCTAGCTTTCATACAAACATGCCTGCCACTTTTAAAACACGCAATGTTTTAGCATATTGCCCGTGCAAAGTGGGCACCGAAAAGCACTACATACTTCCAAACAAAAAAACAAATTCAGCATTTACCAGAAACTACGAGGATTTAATGAATTCTATCCATCTCCACGCTGGAGATGGCAACCATGGCGCCTTCTTTGACGTAATCAATTCTAACGTTGCTCACGCCGTCATCTCTACCTCTATTGGCTTATTATTTTTTTTATCGCTTAGCTGGTGTCGCCGTCGATGCTTCTGCTTCCCTTTCATCCGGGGGCCAAAAATTCGATTCCGGCTAAGCGTTTGTCCGGGGAAGTGACAACAATCACGTGACATCGGGGGTTCTACTGTCTTGTTTGTTTTCTTTATATATCGGCAGTCGTCGTGTTCATTTGAGGAACGTGACGAGCCCTCGGAAACATCTTTGGCGCCATCTGTCCGTCCTCTTCATCATTGATGACACTGGGGTTCAGGGTACGACCACTTCCCTTATACCCTCGCGCCCAGGAAGATGACACTGATTTGTTCTGTTGTCTCTATTCCCTTGTTACGTATACGCCTCGACCTTTATTCTTTTTTTTTCTTTTGTTCTATCATTTCTTGATCCCGAATGTTTTTTTTTTCTTTTGCTTGCTGTTTGCTTTGTTTTTCTTCGGAACCTTTTTTGCCTTCTATCTTTGTTTTGCTTTGATTTCTTACTTCCTATCTTTCTTCGATTGCTTTCTGGTTACCTTGGGTCTGTTTTGATATTCCTCGTCTGCTTTTACTTGCTCTTGGCTGAGTTTATTCTGTTCCACTGATTGTCGTGTGTGGGCTCTGGTGTTGTTTTCTGTTGCCACTCATTTAGTCCTAAGGTTTGCCATTGCCTCTCCTCCTTTTGTCGTCTCGTCTGTTTTTATGTATCTAGTTGCTATGTGTCTTTTCGATTTCCGTTTGCGGTTTGATTCTCTCTATCGTTTTCGTTTCCTGTCTGCTACATTTGATCCCTGGTTTGGCAAGTTTGTTTCTGTAGTTTCGATTTCGTTTTCTTCGTCTTCTATTTTGTTTTCTCTCGGGGTTCGTCATTTCGCTGTCGTCTGCTTCCCCTCGTCGTTCTCTGCTCTTGTACTTTCCCCCCCGATCGTTTACGCTTATCCCACCACCGCTTTGTTTCTACCGTTTCCGCTTACATCGGGTTTTTATCCTACTGCGCCGTGTTTTACCTTTTGTCGCTGCATCGTTATCTTTTCTTCTTGCTTTCGCCGCTACCCGGATCTGTTTCGTTACTCGTCGTTTCGCCTTTTCTCTTTGAATTATCGGCGCTCCTTTCGGCAGCTGCAGAAAATGTTTTCCCCGATATCGACGGTGGAAGCAGAAGAAGTCTGGCAACATTCGCGCAACTACCTCCAGCAGGCTTGGCCGGTGCTGCTTTGGAGTGGACCGGGGCCGGGATGGGTTGGGAGAGAAGCGAGGCAAGTGTGCCAGCTCGCAACGGCGCAAAACAAAACAAAGATGGCGCCGACCCAGCGGTAGCAGACGGCAGTTCGATAGAGTGTAGGTCAGGTCTTGATGGGCCGTGACGTGCCGTTACTGTGTGTCTCAGGAGACTTCCTGTCTCACCTTACTCAACCGGCTTTTTCTCCTGACGTCTATGAAACATTTTACGTGCAGGGTTCGATAGAAAAGAAGACGAAACCCGGTTTTTCTTCCCGCAAAACTAAACTATGCATCGAAGAAAGCTGAAACATAATGGAATGGGATTCTAGTGGGAGCGATAGAATGCAAAAGATTGAGAACATGTCGTTACCTGAATTAAAATGTTACACAAAAACGCACACTATATTTTTCTAGTAGCCCACATCCACTTAGACCTAATATTTGTCAGACCAATAAATTACGTTGTTGGCGCTTCTGCTCTTTTTTTTCAGTAAAAGAACAAACTAAAAAAACTCCTCACTCAGAGAATACCATTTTGTCTGCCTTCTTGCTGCTAAGTTTTGTTTCACTGAAATAAATGCTATAGAGGCCCACAATGTAATTTCTTGGTTTGACCAGTAGAAGGCCTAAGTGGACGTCGGCTCAGAAATTCAGTTCTCTCTGATGCATCCTTCTAGCCATGTAACGTCATGTTCTCGAACTTCCGCACGTTATCGCCACATCTGCCCGCGTCACATTTACACAAAGAGTTGCGGCACTCTGCGAGGCATACGTCTCTTATGCTGGCCGAAAGACGAGGTTTCGTTTTCATTACGGGACCCCGTACTATCTCTCGCCCTTTTTCGTGACACGTTTCCGGATTGTGACTCCGAAGTTATGAAAGTTCGCGCGCCCCTTTTTAACGCTTCTTTATCACCAGTCGTGCCTCTCAACGTTTTCAGGCACACTGTGATATCTGGCGCAAATACTTTTCTGCAAAATACTTTCAAAAACCGAGAGCAAAAAAAAAAAAAGCGATAAGATCATAATAATAACACTGCGTTGTGACAACCAGTCGTGTACACGTCGCTCGAAAAAAAAAGTAATTGATTACAGTTACAGCAAGTCAGGGCGCAAAACGAGCTGGAGGAGATTACACAACTCAACCCCGAGACCCGAAGACACAAAGTCTTCGTGTGCTCATATCCTCAGTCCTTGCTGAAGTCTCGGGGTTGACAGATGTCTACAATTACAATTACTCTTGGTTAAAAGAAATCACTCGATTAGATTACTCGATTACTTAAGAGGAAAAGTAATCGACCATTACTCAAATAGATAACCATTACTTTTTCGATCATTTCAGATTTTTAAAACGACATATTTTTCTGCTGGTCTTGAGAAAGGGTATTTAGTGCAGTTCATTATCGGATTCAAATGACCGAATTATAACCTACTTCTTCTTAATCGACCAATATTGGGAAATCCATTTGCTGTCGGAGGCTGCAGGTTTGAGGATTCTTTGGTAGTAAGCGTGTAGAAAAAAAGGGGCGCCATTAAAAGGAGGATGGAAAAGCAGTAACAGTTTCAAGTAATTTTAATACTCCCGAAATTAATCAGATTACTCTTGGTATTACGTTCTAAGGCGTGTAATTATATTATTACAAAATTACTCCAAAATTATTCAATTAAGAGTAATTTGTTTACTTGTAATTATTACCGTACAAGCCTGGTGGTAATTGAGAATGACGCTTCGCCGCGCTCATGTGCCACGGTGCAGAATGCGTTTCAACACATTATACCACCCAGGACGCAAAAAGCAAAACTCGCACCACGGGCGTGTTCTTGTTTTTTATAATCACAAATTGCGATAAGCTAGATTGATAAGCCCCCTTATCACGATGTCGCTCGCAATAGCATCGCTTTCCAAAACATGGCCGGCACGCTGCGCGCTTCGAGGCGCTGATGCATTCCAACTCTGAAGGAAGGATGCGCCGTCGGTATTGCCGGGTGCCAATATCGAAGACTATACGGTTCGTTCTGTTTGCTTCGATATACGGTGTTATCCTTCCTTGCCACTTCCATTCGATTTTTTTAGAGGAGGAAGAAAAGAAGTTTCAATCAGATCCAGTAACTGAAAAGAAGCCCACGAAGAGAGTGAACTCAGAAATATTTTTTTGCCACGCGCGCGCGCCTTGCATTTCGAGCGCATCTGCATGAATTTGTCCCTCTAGGACCCGTATATATGTATACAATGAAATATGCGTATCTCTGGGCCCTTTTCAATATCCGCGTTTCGCATTCTTCAAACTCAAACAAGAAATAAAAAGAAAATAGAAACAAACTAACGACGAAATTTTCTTTTTCCAACCTAATGTTGTGATTTCGGAAAAATACATTTGTATCTTTTTTTATGAATGACAGTGGAAACAAAACAAATAAACAGTGGAAAGAAACTGCATATATACCTCAGCAGGATACTTTTTTTCCTGCTTTTCTAATTTTAATAGGAAACTTTCAATTTGACTGTTGCTTGAATACCGCGGGTCCTATTAGTTAACCTCTTACCGTAAAGCAACTCACTAAAAAAATAGTCTAAATCCTACTGTTACACGCATCACACACAAACGGCACGTTGCATGGCTGCAGACACGATGACCCAAGTATATCTGCGGGGCACGCCTCGGGCAATGTTTGAATGCCCTGTCTGCTTTCTACCTGCGTACGCGCTTCAAACACGTCTCTAAAGACAGGTTTTTCTTTTGTAAGAGCAACGTGACCGGACCGTTCGTCATACACGATGAAGAAAACGTAACGCCCGAGACGTTGTCTGCGGGCTTGGCTCATGCAGTATGTAAACTCTATAGCAGCGCAAGTTCGTCTGCTTCTTGCACACGGGTTGCGATGATGTCAGAACGCCGAGCTCTTATTGGCTGATTCGAAAAAAAAAGTAGAGGGTAGACCTCAAGTCATCTCTAGCATCGAGGTCTACCCACTATCCTTTCAATCAAAGCCAATCAGAACTCGGCATTGTTCCTTGAACGTCTCACCGTAACCCCGTGCGCCAGAAGCAGACGACTTCGACAGAAGGGCTCGAAGGACCGTGCATCTAACTGCCGGCTCTGACGTCACGTCGATGCGGTGGGGCGCTGCCGTCGCCACGGCGCGTGCGCAAATTCTCCGTTTGACACTCCATCTAGTTGCGTGCACACGCGGGCGGTTCGTGCCCGCTCGTTGTGCGGGGGTGCGAACGCAGGACTTGTCTGTGTGCAGCGTGTCGCGGTCGGTTCTAATCCAGCTCTTCTATAAAAGGGGAAGAAATATATAAAATTTGTTAAGTTTTTACTTGGCGAGCCGATTTCGAGTTGAGATTAAACGTATATAGTGTTCGGCAGGACTGGGTGTGGGCGGCGGATATCGGAGCTCGTATACTTACTTGCACAGCGCATATATGAAGCAAATATTACGCTAAAACGTGTTAAAAGTATACTTAAGGCCCGTTCACACTCTTGCGACCACCGAGTACGATTGAGAGAGACAATACCGGTTTTTAGGCCTCTTGCGACCTCTTAGGACGGGATGCGTTACAGCGGAGCTGGTCCTAAGAGATCGCAAGAGGCTTAAAACCGGTCTGGTCTCTCTCGGTCGTACTCGGTCGCAAGGGTGTGAACGGGCCTTTACGATATCGAACATATGTCACATACTGTTGGTATACGTATGGTGTATCGAAGCTAGAAGCGAAATATCTTTTTTATTATTTTTGGGGGTATTGTTTTAGGTACATTGACACGAAGCATATAAGGATAATAAATAATATATATATGTTTATTAAATTTTTTTTTATATAATGTATCCTTATGCGTATAAACTGAACGCGTACTCATTCACAAGCGCAAAAATGCTTTCCTGAGGCGGTATTCACTGTATATGTTGTTTTAAAATCGCAACTATGTTCCGTGTCATTAGTTGCATGCAGCACAGGCGAAGGCAACGCCAGGCGAGGGGAGAAAGGGCAAGCACTAGAAAGGCGGGTGCAGAAGAGAGAAACCTGCTATCCTCTCTAATGTTCCTAGTGCTCTCCCTTTCTTCACTGACTTCCTCTCACGTCCCACCTTCCAGGTGCTCGCCCTTTCTCTTTCTTTTTTTGCACAACGAGAATAGTTTTTTGGAGAAAGTGTAGGGCGCGGCGGGACAATTTTAAATGGGCCCAAAAAGAATGTTCGAGGTTGTCCCAACCAAAGTTGGCAAGCGTTTTGTACGCCTTACTATGCGCAGTAGGTTTTTGTTCGACTTTTTGTTTTTGACTTTTTTTCTTTTCCTTGCTGCTTTCTTTTTTTCTTCTTTCTTTTTTTATAACAAACGTAAGTTTCCCGATTTCGGGAAATGTTTCACACGTCTTAGAATTCCAAAAATGCAAATGTCGTCCTGTTTTTTTTTTTTAATTTGTCGAAAAGAAGATTTGATTTTATCAAGAACGTGACATTGCTCATTGACATCGTTTTCCGCCACATCCGTACACTCGAGAAATTCAGCATTTTTCACTAGGTATACACCGGCCGGACGCGCTATCAGTAAAGAATAAATATGACTCGCGCTTGCCGATACATTGCAACACTTGTGGCTGTGTTTCGCGACTTCAGCAGATAAGGATTCTAAGGAGACGCCGTGAGACTGTTGCTCGTGAACTTCTCGAGGCGTTCCCAAGGCGAAAACCTTACATGTCCCATTACGGGAAAAAGCGGCGTCGGCGTTGTGCCCGAAAGATGGCCATAAAAATACGTCATCAAGCACGCGCCGCTCAAGGTCAAAGCGGGCGCGCCTCAGAACTAAAACACACACAAAGAAAAGCACAGCAACGCAGATGCTTTCTTACGGAAGCCGTGAAACCGGCGGGGTTTGCCGCGCCTGCGCAGTGGGGGAGCGTGATGTCACCGCCGGAGCGCCGTGTGCAAAAGAAGAAGACGTGGCGCTCTTCCTCCGGAGCGTCAGTTGCGCTTCGGAGTTGATCTGTTCTCGTTGTGTGGCTTCGTGCGATGGAGTGTGAGGCGACCGCGTCTTCATCCAAGGCCTCGACATCGGCAGCAGCGTCCACATCTACGGCGGCTTCCGCAATCAAAAGTGGCCGCCCACGCAAATACGCCACAGCAGAAAAAGCAGGCCGACGAATACGCAAACACACACACACACCGAATACGATACCGGCAGAAACAACCTTAATACGTGCAGAGGCATTGCTCGAAAATATTTCAGCCGCGGGATTACATTGCTTCCGCATTTCTACACGTTTATATTTATCAAGGAAAGTGGGACGGCATGTGTCAGTGACACGTCAGTTGTGTTTAATGGAAATGATTATCAGTTTTTGGCATGATCAGATACCGACTTGGTAGCTGCATGTGTTGCCGCTCTGCGTATGTAGATATCTTTTGCTTTTTCCTGAGCAAAAATAGTTGAAAGTTAGCGATTGTCCGGTTCACTTCGTGAACCTGTCTTTTTTTGCGCTATTTCATCGGTTTAACTAAGATGAACCAACCAGAACAGCACCGACTGCGTCCTATATTACATTTGTGTAGTTTTATCAAGTCGTACACGTTTCAAACGCCAAAGGCATCGTTCATCAATAATGCGAAAAAAAACGTCCCTTTTTTAAGGGGTAAGTTAGCTTTTAATTAGTTTTTAATTAGTTTTTAAAGCGATTAGCTTTCTTAGGATCTTGCGGCCACTCTGAGGTATATTTCTGGCCGGTTACTTTCGCCGCAAAATTTAGCGGAGAAAATGACGTCACAGGATACGACGTGATCTATACATAAACTCATTTTCCCCGATAAATCTAGCGAGAAAATTGACGTCACGTGACCTCAAGACCAATACAGTTTCCCCGCTAAATCTAACGAGGAAATGATGTCACTTGACTCCCCGTCACGTGAGCCGTAGTTATACACACATTCAGTTTCTCTCTCTAAATTCAGCGGAAAGATTGACGTCACGTGACCTCAACGCCAATCCAGTTTAGCAGCTAAATTTAGCGGGGAAGATTTACCGGGAAAATTGATGTCACCTGATTTAAACACCAATTTAGTCTCCCGGCTACATTTCGAGGGGAAAATGACGTCACGTGGCTCGATGCCACGTGTCCTACACACAAATTCAGTTTACCCGCTAAATTTAGCGTGAAAACGA
The DNA here is from genome assembly GCA_037355805.1 of Ixodes ricinus. Lineage (NCBI taxonomy): Eukaryota > Metazoa > Arthropoda > Arachnida > Ixodida > Ixodidae > Ixodes > Ixodes ricinus. Next base: position 53,497 of record JAZHYW010003410.1, read on the forward strand.
ACACGTGACCGGCCGCGGCTCTTTCGGTTACGCCTGCAGCTCATCGCTTAATTAGGCAACATAGCGGAATCTGCCCGAATTTTCTTGATGTGACAACGTAGCTCCCTCGCCATTATTACAGCGGTGGGCTCTCCATTTGCGGAAAAGTGGACGCTCCAAATTTTTCATGGTGTATTAGGACCTGAAAGAATGTTTTATGGGTCCCTCGAGGAAGGCAGCCAACGGCCGTAAGAGTCCCGCGGAATAATGAGGTTCGTAAATAACCTTCTTTTGACGTTTGTGCTCGAAACCTATTCAAACTTCGTTTCATCGTAGCCCCATCTGCGTCAAATACTCGCAAACATTTCCAAGAACGAATAGAAACAAATTCTCGGTTTCTTGCCGCGCGGTTCTTCCGCCCCTGTTATCATCCGCGCTGCCGCAGCGCCAGCCCGGCGCCTGTTGCGCAAGAAGTAATTTCAGCGCCCTACCACGCTTTCCGCGCATTCCAAGATTTTTTTCTAAAATTTACCGTTTTAGTGGTTTTTGATGACGCTCGGGAAATTTTTAATTGGAACCACTTGTTTGTTTACACTAATTAATGGGTTAATGAAGAAGCTTTTGATAATTTTTCGATTTACCGTGGCAATTGTCCCGTATATTGTGTCCCCCGTGCCGCATGCCTCATCTGTACAGAACGCACTAGTGTAGCTTTCAGGGCTTTATTTTTTTTAGACAAATTTATAAAATTGAAAAGAGCAACAGCTGCACGTACAATTAATTCGGTTACTTTTCTTTGTTACTGAGTTACCCACAAACGCGAGAAAAGTACAGCTGTTATATTTTCAAATCGTTGTATAACAAATCTACTGCGATTATTGTGATACAAGAGAGCCTTCTCTATTTTTTTATATATATATATATATATATAGCTTTTTCCGCCCTGTCAACGTTGGCGTGAACAGGTTGTAATCACCATCTCATTATATTTAGAATTCACATGTCTGGTATACTTAATAGGTGTATCTGGTATACTAGATGGTATCTCTGGTATACTAGATTGGTATAGATAGGTATATATACCTCTGCTGCGTTGTCATCGCGCGACGCAGCACAGGCTGGTTGCGCTATCTCTTTACGACGCGCAGTGCCGCCGGGGCTGAGATGCGCTCCGATAACAAACCGAAACTTAAAAACCCGTCGAATTTGTACGGTTTTTCAGAAAGCCGTAAAATGCTTCGCGTGCCTTCTATCGTTCCGCATTTTGTTGATTTAGTGGTTTTCGATGACGCTGAGCAATTTTCTAATTGAAACCATGTCCTTAAGCCCAATATTAAAAAAGTTAATTAGTTAATAATTAACAACTTGATTATCCCGCAACTTTAATAATTTTCCTAAATAGGCCCTTGGCCCAGGACCAAAACGACGCAAGCCTTTTTTGTTGCGACGCGTAGTTTTCGCAATATCGAATTTGTCCACCTTTCGTGAAACACCCTGTTTATATATATATATATATATATATATATATATATATATATATCATTGCCATGCTATTCTTTCGGTTTTCTAGAATCTCTGAAACTCTAAACACAGAAAGTAGGGGGAGGGAACACAAGGTGGTGCCAACAAGATGCATTCACGGGTTTCATTTCGAATTCGGGGAAATGGCGGCGACATCGAACGCCACCGAAGAGAAGTTTGCGAGTTTCGCCATCGTATGACCGTCCTGAGATTTTCACAATAACTATCCTCCACAAATTTCAGACACCTTGGGAAGGTAATCAACATATTAGCTAGTTTATCGCCCTGATCTACTCTGCTTCTAGGAGCATTACGCCCACTCAATGGAGACGCAGAAATAGAGAAACTACAAATTCCCAGAGGGTTTCAGTTGCGTCTGCAATCGCAACTCGCGCATTCCAAGGCAGCGCCATCTTAATCGCTTCGTTTTCGAGCACGCCTCCCCGCGGACTCATTTGAAAACTTTGCCGACTCCATCTTTCTTTCTAAATTGCACGCCTTTCTCGTTTCAGCCTCGCGACGTAGTTCCCTAGCGTCTTCTTTCTTTTAGCTTCCAACACTCCCTTAAGTACTAGTTTAACTCACTACATATGCATGTATTGTTTTTTTCCTGTCTGCAATGTCAACTCGCTCCCGAAGAACAGAATGTATCTCTATATTTCGCTACACTATGAGTGCAAACATTTTTTCTTTTTGTGCCTTTAGTCGCCATTTATAGTTTCTCGTTACATAAAATCCGCAGGAAGGTTGTAGCATAAAAAGGCAAGTCACAACGCCCTGAGCTGCACTTTGCATTGAGCGGAGATTTACTTTGCTGGACGCTGACATGCTCCCCTTCGTTTTCGTTACGACAGAAAGCTGGCCGGTTCATGCCAAGTAACGTATAATAACGCTATTTGTTTCTGTGAAATGGGGAGCCGCAGAGATTTTTTTTTTTTCCAACTCTTGCCACGAAACAAAAGAAATTGCTTTGTTTTCGCAACATAAACGGATCAGCATTACTGGCTGACCTTGCTTGAGGGAAATTGTCAGACGAGTTAAATTTGAGACATCGTTCGTGCGTCAGCTGGTTCAAATTTCTAGACGAAACGCATTAAAACACTTTTAGTACTTCACGCGGGCTCAGCTAATTAGGACCCGTCTACGCTATAATTGGAATGTCTGGGGCTAAGAAATCGACAAGGTACACGCACGAGTATACACTCGGCGGAGTCTGCCGCTTAGGGGAGTTGCGTCAAAGCCGACGCGCTAAAATTAGCGCCTGAGATCAGCCGTTAAAAGTTGTTTCAAGTCGATTAAGAAGTCGGAAGTGAATGTAAAGGACAGGGAAGGTGGACGCAGGAACAGGCCCGTCGGATCGATATTGACGCCTACATGAGGTTTCTTCAAATAATAATAATAATAATAATAATAAATACTTTTATTGAATGTAGCATAAAAGAAGGTTGCGTAACGGCCGCATCAAAGCCAGCATTAGGCTTGTGCCATGCTACCCAACAGTTTAACGTAGCTTGGAACCCGCATGTGAACTGAAGCTTAACTATATACAGGTGTCCTTAGGATGTCTCGGGTATGTTACGCTACAGTTAGACACACAAACACACGCACATACACAGATATACGAATCCGTTAGCAGATGCATTGTCAAACATAAAAAACATAGTAAAAAAAAAGAAGAGCATGCAATGAAATTTCTGTAGACAAAGCAAAATTATGCATTAAGCATAAAAGGAAAAGGCGACTATACTAAACACAAATACACAACATCGAGTCCAAATGTGAAGTGTTGCAACCTCAAGGTTACATAGGTGTAACCTACACTAAGAAAAAATAAAATATATAAACAAAAAATATTAAAAAAAATAATAAAATTAATATACAGGCCATACATCGATGCCCAGTCGAATATCATGTCAGAAAGTGATTCTTCTGAGAGCCTTTTTAACTGCTCGCAGCGAAGTAAAAGAAAGAAGCTCAGGCGGCAGATGAGAAAAAATTTGCGGAACATAATATGCGCGCGTACTTTCGCCATAGCGAGTATGGACACGGGGAATTTGAAAAGGCTGCACGTGACGCAGGACACGAGAAGGTGAACTAACTACTTTAAAATCGTTGCTCCAGAAATGCCGCAATGCAACAGTTTGAACGTACAGCGTTTGACAGTTAGGAAGCTCAAGAAGATCGATAAATTTGGGTCAAAGGTAGAAAAATCATAATTGGCTCCACTCTAAATTTTACTCCGTCTCAAATGAAACGCTTAGGTGACATTAAGATGCATGTCCTACCAGTGAGATCTCCAGTTGGCAGATTTGAATCTAACGGAGAAATAGGTTCTTTCCCTAAAAATAATATATATATATATATATATATATATATATATATATATATATATATATATATAGCTCGTCGCCTTCCATGGTGCTTCGGCTGCGCGCGTAGGCTCGACGTTGACGCAACGTCGAAGCATTATCGAAGGTATAGGAAGGTTCGCGCCGGGGGCGGGAAAATCGAGACTTCTCCCCGCCATTTTTATCTAATCATCGATTATATAAGCGTGTCCAAATTTTCTATACTGTATACCTTGATCATCAAACAAAATCTGTCTTTCCGGCAAATGTTTTTTTTTTTTGTATATTGAATTGTCACGAGCAAGAAGCTGCACAGCAGTGATTACGCACGTTTTTGAAGGAATTATGCGTTTCTCTGCCAGCCGCGTTTCCCCTTTGAGGGGATGGTACTGCGTCAAATACGAGGTTTATTCGAGTAACTGCCATATTTTGCCCATCGTGCCGAGAGTTAGGACGTCGTTAGGCTTTACTTAAGTTAAGAATGTACGCATGTATATTGTCATCGACACCTTAAAAGATGCAAGGCGTGGTTTGTGATCTTGACGCTTCTTCCTTTGTGGTTCGTTCTTTTTTGCGTGTTTATTGACTAATGACGTCATCTCGTTGCTTACAGCGCGATAATAGAACACTAGAGACTTTCTACGCTCTGAGTTTCTTAAATTGTCGGTAATTGGACCAGTTTTGTTGTTTAAAAAATAATCCTCCCAATTTTAAAAGTAATTATTGTAAAAAGAAAAGAAATACATTGTGTTTGAAGCGTTCGCGGGTCCGGAGGGTGCTTTCTACGTTCCACAATTTCCTCGGACCCCTTATCTTGACAAGTGAGATTACGAAGCTGCTGTTTCACTACACAAAGGGAATCGGTTTAGCGTGAGTTCGCTACGGCGGCAGTCACCGACGGTAACGGTAAAAGGAGATTGCTCTGTACTTCAATTAGCGAGTTTAAGATCGAATCTGGCGCTGCGGAAAAAAGGGAACGCCGTGTGCCCGTTAGCCTTGCGTAGAAGCTCTTTTTTTTTCGCGCTTTTATATTTTTTTAAAGTTTCGATATCCGAACTGCCGGTCCCTCCAAATCGACTTGAAAAATGACGAAAAGATCGGACGCCTCTACGCACCGTTCGACCTTATCGTTCGTGGAACGCTTTGGCTCAGCTTTTTGGGGGATCGAAAGGACAGGGCAAAACAAAACAAAAAAACGTACGTATCCCTTAAAGGTTACGTCTTTATGACGTAACACTTCAGGGGTCCGATATTTCTTCTCCGTGAGGGATGCAGCGAGATGTAATGTGCCTTTCACGGAGCGAGCTAAGATAGTGGTTAGATTTAGTATAGCCAACGTTACTAAAACGCTCAGTTGGGAAACTCACCCTTGAAACCCCGACCGCTCGCGTCCACCAAGACCGAACTAATTGCGCTGACGGCGCCACCCTTTAGCGACGAGCCAAAACATGAATGTTGTTTATATGGCTACTTCAAAATGGCACTCCGAGATGGCGCCACCGGACCTTGCGCTACTCCGAGTGAACCAGTATCTGCAGCCGTGCGGTTCCAGGAGTGGCCGCTGCGGGAGAAATGGCGGCGTCGTGATCGCCTTTGGTTCGGCTCTCGAGTACGGATCGGAGCAACTTTTTCAAAGCAAGGCTCTATGGAAGTTCCCAAACTGAGTCGTTCTAGTAACGTTGGTTCAAGCGAAGGAAGAACGCAGTTTGTCTGCTACCAAGCATCATTCGCAGACGAAAATAAATCAAGAAAATCTCGAACGTTGTCTGCGAACAAATAGAGAAAAAATGGATCGTCTGTTACGACGCGAGTGAGGTCGTACCTCGGCCGAAATTGCGATCGTCTGCTATTTCATGTTGAAAGCCCAGGACGATCCGCGTTTCTCGTGCAATTCTTTAGTTGTTCCGATGCAGTGTACCAGCTGACATCGACGGGTAAATCATGGATTACTAAGAACAATCACAACAGAGACCGCTAGACATCTCTCGCCATTTGTAAGCCCGTGAGAAGTTCTCGACAAAATTCTGCCCAATCGTGGACTCGCCAGCGGGTCAAACATTTCTCATCGGTGGATTACACGCGCCCAATGGAAAGACGTGACGGCACGTGCAATAAACAGCAGAAAAAGCTCTCGCTCTGTCCTTGACAAAAGTCGGGCCCATAGAGTCTGCCTGGGTCTATTTCTAATCTGGATGTTGGGCGAGCTATCTAATTTCTTTCAGCACTTTCCGGATTTATTCCTATAGCGTTCTTCATTTTTCGCTCGAGAGTATCCGCACACTGAGCCTCGTTACTAAAAAGACTCTACCTCCTTACTTCGCGTAGCCGTGTGCCGTTACGATCGCAGTTAGTTGAGCCAAAACCTCGACAAAAATTTTCTATGTTCGAGGCACCCTCCAAAAACGTTTACAAGGGTTAACTCTATTATTTATTTTTTTAACGCAAAAATTAACTGCGCGTCGAGGAAAGTTGATTCTTCGCTCGAATGTAGCGCTGGCGCTCCGAATCACGTGCCAAAGTTTTAGAAGTAGCCGTTAACTTGTTAAAGCAGTGATTTTCTGAAAATTTAAATGCGAAAAATGGCGCTGAAAAACGCCAGTTGCCATAGTTTTTCCGTCTAAATTCTCAGAAAATCGCTCCTAAATTTTGGCTAAGATAACGGTTAGTTCTAAAACCTTAACACCTCGTTCGAACCGCTAGCGCTACAGTAGCAATGTCTAGTTTACTTTTAAGGCGAAAAAAAATATATCTGTGAATTTTTTCGGGGGACGCGGTGTAGAATACGTTGGAATGTCGTCATTTGATGTGGTCACGTGGTCACGTCACGTGACCATTGTCCGCTAAATTTGACAGGACGGAAGCCCGCTAAATTTGGCGGATAACGTCATTTCCGCGTCGCTTCTTCGTGTCGCTTTTTATGACGCTTTTATACGTCTCTTTTTTTTCTTTTTTTTAACTACTAGTCCTATAACATACTGCGCTGTTTTGTATATTCATGACGATAATATAAATACCTTCTTTGCTTCGCATTCAAGTTCTGTGCTGTCACTTTATGTAAAACACGGAAGTAAAAAAAAGGGAAAAAAAAGAAAACTGTAGGAGGGAGAAGAAACTATATTCCATCCAAATTAGACTACACAAACAACGGTCCGTACATTTCCTGATATTTAAAGTATTTCGACCGAAGGATTACGTCCGAGAAGTGTTCCTGGTGGAAATTTGAGAGTCTAATTTTAGCAATAGACGATGGACCATTGTCAAAGGTCCGCGCCATCACCCGTCCACCATTGCTTGATCGCGTACTGTGGACGAGAATTGGCCACGAGGTCTGCGTCAGCCTTCGGCGAAGACTCGGAACCAATCACACGCTTCATGTCCGAGCGACCGCCAATGTTTCTTGACGGACTTTTGAAAAAGGTCTATTGTTCTAGAAAGGTTCAACACGAGCGAAAAATCCATCAGAGAGCCATGGACTTCGAAAAAAGATACAAAATAAATTAAGCTTCTTTTAGAGCGCAGCTCTTAGGCGCCCGTTTCCGGCTTGAGCGGCGTCGCCGTCGCCGCCACAGGTCACGTGATTCTCCCAGGTCACGTGACCCCCAGGCTATCCCAGGGTCACGTGACCCTCACCCCAGGTCACGTGACCCCCAGGTCCCGCGACCCAGACCCCCCAATACCCTTCCCTCCTCCTCCTCAAGAGCTGCGCTCTAATTCGTCTTTACAGGGAGTTGTAAACCGCTTTCACTTCTTTATTTACGTTTTATTTTAAACTACATCGGGGCTCCTTGCATGAAGAAAGAGAGGTGACGTGCATATGATAAACGACGCATTTTGCTTGATAGGTGATAGACAATGCTGATACAGACTGCTTCACTGCTCTGTTGTAGTCGTCTGCGAGACAGACATGGACGAAGAAGAATGCCAAATAAAATAGATCAATTTAAGCAACCAGACAAAAAAGAAACAAAGGGACAGCGTGCGAGACGCACACATGCTGTCACACAAATTGATCGACGCAAATACAAAAATGCGAAATGTGGAGTGTCACTAAAAAAATTCACTAGGCGGGTCTGTCTGTGGTTTAAACTACTACGTTGCGTAGGTGACAAGTGTCCGACAAAACTGTTTCATGTCTGTGAATCCCAACTCGTGACACAACCTTGGGTTGGTTTCACAAAAAGAGAACTTTGACAGCTCTGCCTATGCTTCATATACCATAATGTTGCAAGTTTCTGACAGCTGTTTTTTTTTTTTTTGTGAATCTTATTTTAGTCACAGACAGAGCAATAACGACATGGCGTGTCCGACATCTGGCGAGGAAAGCTGGCGTTGGGCACGCGGCGTTTGCTTTCGAACAGCGAGCAGAGAAAAATTCAGCTAGCTTTGCGTCTACGCGCTAATCATTCTAACCAGAGCGCGGTGTCCTGATGTCCCCTAGCTCACGCTCTCATCTTTCCCTCTTCCTCAATTTTGACCGTCTAGTGTCGCAGAAAAAAAAAAAAACCGAATGAATCTGTCTACGCTTTAAACTTCAATGTTGCGAGTGTCTCACATCTCTATACTATATTTTTATGAATCTCACTAACACTTGAAGAGTGCTTGTCCTTCCTAACTTGTCTCTTTCCGTATCAAAACACGGCTATAACAAGAAGCTTCAAGAGTTTTTTTTTTTTTTTTGCATTAGTTGCGTCTGTTTTCTCGGGACGTAATGACGCGCTCAATAATCCCACAACAAAATGGGGGCACCCTTGCAACTTCCTGCCTTCGACGATGTTAACAGGGCGTATCAATACGCTCCCCTCGATTAATGTTACATAAACCGGCTCTAAATGGGAGTTGTCTGCTATGGTATTTACAGCAGACGACCGGTAGCCCCGCGTTTCGTTAAAAGAAAATACCAAAAAACGTATGAAATAGCTAAGTTCATTTCTGGTAATTTTTTTTTTCCTGAGTGTGTTTTCATCGACACGCCGTCGCTTCGTATACTTTCCGACCTAGGAACGAGTATGTATGCAAATGAGGATCGCGGCGTGCATTAATAGGGTACAGGAGGATAGGCGGCGAGAGGGGGGAAAAGGAGATCGATCACGTGTCTTCTGACGTCACACATATGCCGAAACGCAAGGGGTCTGTAGCGCCACACATTTGCGAAGACGCCGTTTGTCTTCTCACGGCTAAAGTCGCGAGAATATGTTAGTAGTCCTGCACTGAGAGCAATTGTCTTCACTCATTTTGTCTTCTAAGTGTAAAGTCACGGGTATTCATACGTAGTATAGCAACATTTAACCTGAATCTGGGAGAAACAACAAAACGGGACAACTACAAGCAGTCACTATAGTTTTAGTACAGTAGAGTAAAGTGATCATAATCATTGAGGTTTTAGTACTAATTGAACCATTGAAGATATTATTAAACTTTCCGTAAAGTAGAGCGAACCATCCGTGCTTTTTTGCCATTGTCAATGTCACCTTGCAACAAATTTGTGGCCCCATCGTCTGTTTTTTTTTTTATTTATTAACAACATTGCATACGTTGTAAACAAACCTTAAACTGCGAATGTTTCTAACTTTGTTTAGCAAGATTCAACAAAATATTATGTTTATTGAGCTAGAGATCTTGTTTGTGCTTGTCCTTTTTTGTTTTGTCCAGGTGTGGGTTTGAAGGTGAATATTTATACAAACTTACCTTCCCTTTTTATTTTTTGGTGTGAAATATAAGGTGGTTGACTTTAAAATGACGTTTTGAAATTCAGTTTGTCATAAAATGACTCCAACTTGACCGGTTGAAGTCAACACAGACCTTTAGTTTTTTGTTTTTTTCAGAACGCAGGTGTACTATTTTTGTTCCATGCGAGGCTGTCTATTTCTACTGCATTAATTTAGATTTCTCACAAATGGATTGAATTAAAAAAAGAGCCGACAGATTGTTTTAAAAGCGTACTTTTACATTGCTTTTAGTCAGGTCGCGCACGTTCTTTACATGAAGTGTATTTCAACGGCTCAGCTGACCTTTCTCAATGTCCAAAACCTACCTCTAACCTGTGCTTTACATCACATACTTTTTTGTGCTTACTTTAACCAACACAGCAATCCAACGCTCACGCAATACAACCCGGCCACTAAAGAAAACGGTTAGGCGATTAGTACATATTTAGTCGAAGCAAATTCTAGCCATGTCCCCTGAGACTTTCTGTAAGTTTGTCTCAAATAAACTCGTACAAACAAACAAACGAAGAAACTTTAAAACCGCGTTTAAAACTTAACGGTGCTGATACGAATCACAGATTAAAGTCATGATAGTAAGTTTAACTAAGCTGCTACTATATTTCATGGTTAATCTGCATACAGCGTGAATGGGCAGGACTGAACATTGTTCGTTGTCTGGTGGCAAAAAGAACATTGAGGGGAGCAATGATAACCCTTTAAAACAGAGTAGCTTTGCAAGGCTGTTTTGAGAAAGTGCAATTTCAAACGATGCACAGAGATTTCATCCTTTTTTACGAAGCCTTATCTTTCTTTCTTTCTTTTTCTTTCTTTTTTTAGTGTTGTAACGGGAGAAGACGGTTACAACGGACAAAACGAGTTCAACGAAAGCGAACGGTTGAGACGTGACTTCGCTACCACGTCCCCTAATGCTTCTCCATTAAACCCTGCCAGAAGTTCTAAATTATAAGTTGTCGTCGGAAGTACTTCTACTCCATTTAAGATCGGATCTTTGAAAAGCTCAAAATGTATATTCGAAAATACATATTCGTATAAACATACAAGAAATCTTCCCAGGGTTACTTGGAGTCTTATCGGCGTGACACAAGCCCCCTCGGGGTACGTCGGGTGCTCTACCAACTGAATTTACTTTTCTTACAGCATACTTATTCGAGCTATTCCCTTTTTAAAGTGGTCATCGTTTGGCGAGTTAAAATATCGCCCAAACGCGGAAGCAGAGACATTCGTCGCAACTCCATTATAAAATGAAGGAAGCAGCCCACGTTCGGGCGTTTATCTCGACGCCATTACCACCATATTCACCAAGTTCAAGGAATGACGTTGTTGTTTGTTTTCTCTCTTTTCAGAGAAGATTGTGCAACGTCTTCCGGTTTCCACGGACTCTGAATGCCAGGATATAAAACTAGTTAGCATAGAGAATGCGTTAGGCGCAGACCGCCTTTAACAGCTTAGAAAATGTGACGTCTAAAATACAAATCCCTAAAGAGAAAAAAAATATGTTATTCCTCTTGGGTACCGCTTTCTGCTATGCTCAATGTCAGGCCACCAGAGCACCTGGATAATTAGCAGTCGCGTTATATAAAATGTACTTATTAATAAATTGATAATAAGTAATCTTAACTTGAGCATTTAGATAATCCTTTTGTAGCACGTCATCGCTGTAGGTCAGGTGAAGTGGCATCGAGTGCTGGGGTATTTTAAGCAACGTGAAATACTATATCTGGTCAACCACCGCCCCTTATTTTTTTCAATCGGATTTATTAGGTGTAAATTCATTCATTAGCTTAGAGCTGTTAAACCTTTGCGTAAGGTAATTTGTGATTAAATGAAGAATCCTTATTCCTTTCGTTTGCACACGCATCACGTTCAGTTAGAATATTTAATAAAGGTTAGTTATTTGCCTATGGCCTCACGAAGTTTGCAAATTCTAAATACGTGGTATTTTATCAAACCAGTTTGTTTGCATAACGCTCTCTTTAAAAAAAAAATACGGTGATTATATGCACATGCTCGTGCATACCAAACCTCTAGAAATGTGCATTAGAAAGAAAAAAGGCTCTCAGCCTGTTGCTGAGCACGTAAACTAAGCAACTAATCGACAAACGAGTGGGCCAACTCGTCCCTCTATTGCAGTGTAAGTTGCCTAAGACAGCTTTCGTACCTAATTACCTGGGACCTTCGTAGCACGCCATTATAAGCAGCGCGTGAAAGCGACATATAACGTTGGTGGAGAAAATAGACTTCGACTCTACAAACAAAACAACCAAAAAGTAAAGGTCGGGAGCTGTTTAGAAGAGGTCTCCGCGTGCTCTGCCTTGACTGTCTTCTCCCCCCCCCTCCCCCCCTTTTTTTCTTCCTTTACTTTTTTATTTTTATTTTCTGGGATTTTTAGCACGAAACGACGACTGTAATGCCGGAGAGCAGAAAGCTTTCTTCGGGACGCATCCTATACTTTATTTACCCCGAAGCAGAGAGTGCGGTGGAAGCTACAAGCTCGTTGGACCAGTCACTCTTTTGCCACGTGATCACACTCCTGCCCATACTTTCGCGCAGAAAGTCGGAGCAGGTGATGAAAAGGATGCAGTTCATTGGCCCGGCGAACGCTTAGCTACCACAAAACTACCAAGTTAGAAAAAACAAAAATCGCACTTGCGCGCGTTCGGCGAAGCTTTTTATTTTTTTTCTTTTCCACCGCAACCCTTTCCGTTGGCCCACCAAAATTCGTATTTTTCTTAAAGTTTCGCGGCAAAACAACGGAGCTTTACGTAGAGACCTCCATGTACGCAGCGAAGATAAATAAAGGGAGAATATATAGGAATGGGAGGTGTTCTGGATGAACTCAATAAACCAGGAAGTAGAAGAGCCTCCCCCATTCTTTTGTTTTTATAGATATTCGAGTGTTTTCTTCTTTGTCGGCGCGCTGCTTTGTTGTTTCTCGAGACGACGACAAGATTGGGACGGGCGCCGTTTGCGGGAGGACCCTAAATGCGCGGACGTGTTTTCTTAACGAGTCTGGAAACTCACCATCAGGCTTTTCCACCCCTTCTTTTTCTTTTTTGTACAAATGTTTGTTAAAGTTTAGTATCATTCTTTTTGTTTATGTTGCTGCGATGCTCTCTTTGCGTCCGAATTTTCTGTTTTTCCTTCGTTGTTTTGTGTTTTTCAGCTCTTATCTCGGTATGTATACATATATGTGCCGGTCGCCCTTTTTTCGAGGTTCGATTGGTCTTGCGGGGGCGGTCTGTTTTTTTTTGTATGTATGTGTGTGTGTGTGTGTTTGTGTGTTTTTATTTGTTATTGTTATTACACCCCGTTCCATGTTTTGTTTTCGACGCCGACCAATCATTGGAGAGGAGCTCGACACAGCTCATTTGCTCGATAAGGCGCAATCTTTCGCGGCGTATGCAAATTACCGTTACGCTCTTTTGTTTGTTTGATTTGTGAAAGCTCCGACGAGTGTTTCAATTCATTCGATGCACGATGACGGTGTGTAGGTGTTCCCTTTTCTGCCCGAGTTCGTGAATTAGCGTAACTTTTTTAGACTTGTGTATATACATATACTGCTCAGCTCTGTATTAATGCACGAGGGAAAGAAAACAGATTGTTCGGGTACATTTTGTAGTATCAAGTATCAGAATTTCTACTTGCGTGAAAAATGAAGAACCAGGAACGACTAGCTTATGTCCCCTGTTGAGAGTCGACACCTGAAAATTTTCCCGCTAAACGCAGCGGGAAACTAGATTGGCGCAATACTTAGGTCACGTCACGCCAGGTCGCGTGATGTCAATTTTTCCCTCTAAATTTAGCCGAGGAACTGAATTGATGTGTAGGTCTCGTGACCTCGGGTAACGCGTGACGTCGATTTCTCCACCAAAGTTCACGGGAAAACTGAATTACTTTATGGGTCAGGTGACGTCAATTTTCCCATTAAATTTAGCGGGAAAAATGAATTGGTCTCCAGATGTCGTGACGCCAGGTCGCGTGGCAACAATTTTGCCCACTTTAACGGCTTAACTCAATTGGTGTACAGGTCACGTGACGTCAATTTCTAAGCTAAATTTAGCGGGAAACGCACGGATTGACAATTTTGGGGGATCTTTTGGTTTTGGGGGGGGGGGAGCAGGGATCCGTTAAAAAGCATTATATGCTTTTAAAGGTTGGTTGTCCTTTCCTCTAAAAATACCTTCATCAACACCTCCTACGTAACAAGGCCTCAGTACCGGACTGGACTACGTCACGTAACGGAGGCCCAATCAAAGCTATATTTGCTATGTAGCTATGTTTTCTCAGTGCTTATACTTCATATCTTGTCGGCATTTGCTGTGTACCACACAAAAGGCCCTGTGCTGTTTGTGGACACATAAAATAAAGACTATTATTACTATTATTATAAAGCCCTGATTGGAGACGAGCGCCATGCCAGCGTCCGGCTGGGGTTCGTGTTTCACCAATGAAAATACGAGTTCAAATTCCAACGCTGCCCAGCGCAGCAGCTCGTATCTAATATGTGCTTCGCGTGCGCCTCCGATTTGTGACGTAGCAATTTTAGCAATGAGGCCTTCTCGTGTGGGAACTCTACGTCACAATGCACTCGCAAGCTGTCGAGTAACGTCCAGGTTTATGTTTTCCCAGCATAAGCAAGTGAAGCAGAAAGTGATATGCTTTGTCTGCTCCTATCTGCTGTTGAGGCCTACCAAATGAATATTAGCAGCTAATCTTTATTAGTATTTGGATACACATAAAGTTGACTTCTCAGGTGGGAGCGCCAGTATTGACCAAATAATTATTATACCTATTCAAAATATAAAAAAATCGCCACGTTAAATATTAGATTTCATGAACAGCTGTGTTTTTCATTATGATTGAAGTTCACCAGGTTTCCCATCTTTTCCTTGCTAACTATGTGTTCTGCTTTTGATAGCTCTCAATCAGTCACTTTCTTAACTGCCCAAGTTAAACTCAAAGTGAAAGTTGTTTATCTTGGCACAAATGGGTGTTGGCGTAATACAAAGTATATTCCGGTCGGAATCCCAAATTTTTTAAAAAAGCTTGTGAAAGGGGTTTCGTTGTTACGCTAAGATTATTAGGCAATTCAGTAATAAAGAAATGCAGTGTGGTACGCGAAATTATTTTTAAAGATAAAAAAATACCTTACAAGAGGAAAAAGCAAAATGCCAATTGACATCTTCGATTTGTTTACGCGTTCACTGCCGCCGATGTACTCAATAAATAAACAACCAGCATTTTAGATATCCATTCGCTCATTCGCGTATCGGTTGCCGAAAAACATTTAATTAAGCTTTCGGTACGCTCTAGCGTTCACATTTCGACAACGTGTGACCGGAGCCGGAAAATCTTTCCAACTCCAACTCGGCCGAATAGGGGATGTTTTCCCCAAAGAGGAAAAGAAACGAGAGGACCGGCAAACGGTTTCTCGCTCTCGAAAAAAGGGAAAAAGAATTCCTCGGAGGAGGAGGAGGAGGAAACCCAGCCACGTGACCTGGTCGCGCATGCGCGTTGGGTCCGAGGCGCTCGGCTCTGAGCGCGCGATCGGGTTTTGGGGAATCGGAGTTTGGGATCGGTCTTCAGTGCGTCCAGTCACCGATCGTTGCTTGGGGGAGAAAGTTTTTCCCGCCCTTTCGGGGATGAAAGCGGTGAGTTCAATTCATCTATCTAATTTATTACTTTTGGCTGTTTTAGGGATCGTTGAATACAGTGGTCGGTGGAATCACTAAGTTTATTAGAACGTTGTCTATTTAATTGACGACTGGTGTGTACTTACTTTGTGTGGTATTTTTTATACGGAGTGCGTTGACTTTGAGGTATATGCAGTGTGAAATTTATGTTTTTAATCTAGATAATAATTGTATTTTCGAAGATTTATTTGTTATTTGTTTAGCCTCTTCGTTTTTGAATGCCAACTGCGAAGATCGGTAGCGCAGTTGTTGTGAAATAGATACTGCGTAAACATGACTTTTAGTAGGTGACAGTGCGACAATCTATTAGACAATAATAACAGCAAAAATAATAGTTTTCAGACTGTTCAGATTTCTTGTGTTTTGCTGCAGATGATATTATTATAAAACCACATATGATATCAAATTTAAAACTGACACATATATGCCAACCTTGGCACAATTTCAATAAGTCCACGTTTTAACCTGGCCCGTATTTGATGTCACTTCTCATAACTCACCGGCCGAAATAGCTTTTAAATATAGACCGTGGTGTCATAGCTTTCTTCTTCGAGAATGTTTCTTAATTTACAAAACGTTGCGTGTTTTTTTTGTTTTTTTTGTAGAGCGATGCAAGTGGTGCTTTTTCCTTTAAACTGAGCTTCAACGTATTTCTTATTTTATTATTTGGACGCATACTAAATAGCTCATGCATTTTTTGTATCCAAAAATATCACGCAAAATGCCCAGTTGTTGAACTAATTTATTTTTACAGGAGTATACGTGACACTGAATACAACTTGTTTTCGGGTCTTTTGTGTCCTACTTTGTTCTTCATAGTTGTGAAGCTGTTGTAGACACAAGTACTGTAAAAGTTGTTACCTTCAAATATTAGGTTTAAATAATTGAGCTGTAAATAGATTATGTAGGGGCATGGCAGGCTATAGTGCACGTTCATTGTTGGGACACTGTCTAGTATTTGTTTCTCTTCTTAAAGGCCGACGGACAACCTCGGTTTTCTGCAGAGAGAATAATCGTGTTAGCGCTCCCCTCTCCTAAGGGGAGAAGGGAACCAAGTTGGGGCAAGGCAAAAAGTGGAGCAGATGTAGGAAAGGACGAAGCGGGCAAAAGTGGAAAGCGCAAAGTGTGCGTCGGTCTTTAAGAAATATAACACGTGCGCGAAATTTGCGTAGATCTTTGCTTCTGACCACTACTAGATATTTTGGAGCTTCGCGTTTTGACATCATGATGATATAATAGTGTGCATGAAAAATAACTTAAATTTCCGTTTGGCGGTTGTTTTTTTGTAACAACGAACCTTTAGACGATTTTTCTGTTCCTTATGTTGTTCGATTGAAAAAATACAGCCAGCAAGGCATCAAGAACATATACCCCGTGTAAGAACAATGTTTAGATCGTTAGCACACACCAAACCGCGCACCATAAAAACATACAAGCGATGCAAGTGTTTTTATGTTTTGGTACTGCTATTTGACTATGACGGCGGCTATATTTTATCTCTTTACTGATAAGTATAAATATAATTTATCAGCGACTAATTTATCAAAATGTGTAGATTCCGACACGCTCATTTTATCAGAGCGACTCTGCCACTGGAAAATAAGTCAATTATTTACTCGTCGACTTTTACCGTACCTTAAATACCGCGTTTTGAAGCAGCTGGTCTATAGACATAGGCTATGTATAATAAACATATAAGTTTTAAGGTTATAGTTACGCAAAATTACTTCAATAGCGACTGAATGCCTCGCTCTTCAACGAAACGTGTACAAAGCATAATCAAGTGTTTTGCACCGTATTTTCCACGGATTATACACATTTTACGTTATGCGGGCTATACAGTCAATTGTTTTTCCAATATTATCTTTATTACCACAAGACGTAACGGATTTTTTTTCTCTAGATTACAGAATTATGTTCATGACGATTTCTGTATTACACAAGCTTGTGTAGGCGCTAATTAACCGGAGATTTTTTCTCGAAGTGTGCTGCATAGGATTCATTTTGTTTACCTGCGGACTACGCACCTAGTGGGAACTAACGATATGGAGCAGAACTAAGCGTTTTTTTAAGGAAAACCTTTTTGTTCTTTAGCCTAAGCTTGCCCTTGCCAAGTATACAGTCCCGGTGTGGACTACATATAGACCCAAATAACAGCGGTATTTCAATATTTTCGTAAATCCCCCATCGCCCCTTTTCACCTTTTTTTTTTGCACTCTTTTCCTGCGTGCTCCTCATCCCCCTGTGATGGTTGGTTTTTCGACAACCACCCACAACGTTCGAACCCGGCCTTTGCACACCCCCGCACGCGAACCCAGGCGAACCCTGTTGGGAACATTGCTTCCCAAAGTCTCCTCCCTGCTGGCATCACCCCCCCCCCCCCCTCCCTTTCTCCCTTCAACTTTCCAATTTTCGAACCGAACGTCTCTGTACCCTGTACGACAGGGGCGAATCCAACCCAGAAAATGTTTTCATTCTTTTAGGGCAACGTCGTTCTGTTTTTTGTTTCCACTCCCATTTGTCTTGTTTTGTTACACTTGTTTGACTGTTGGATACGTCGAATCTTGATGCGTTCTGTTTTCTTTATGTTTTTCGTCGGTGTTTGTTCGGTTGTGTTCGGCGTTGTCGTCGTCTGTCCTGTCTTGTCTTGCCCTGTTGTGGCATGGGGACTGTTGCTTTCCGCGTCGATCGCTTTACGTGTCTGTCGATTTTACCTTTTTTATTTTCAGTGCCGTTTGTTCTGCCTTGTCGTTTTTTTTTCTACTCATCGAATACATGATTTAGTTTCAAACTCTTTGACGCTCATCTCTTTGAATATTTTACATTTTTCGGTATCTTTCGTTCTCCCGCGGCCGCTTTCGCTGTGCCTTTGCCTTTGAGATTTTTGTTTTGCATTAGTATGTCTTGATTTTGTTCTGCTTTTCCCCTGCGTTTTCTGCTATACATCTCGTAGCTTTTGTCATGCATTGATCGGCGATAAATTTAATTTTTTGTGTGTGTTTGTTTCTGACGTTCTGCCGGTTTTCCTTTCTCTTTTCTGCGTATGGCCGTGTCACACGTTCTAATCTCTCGGCATAACTTATTATTCATCTTACAGTCAAAATCCTCGCAGTGTTAATTTTTAATTCATTTTGTACGATCGTTTGGTTTTCATCGCGTTCTTTAGCAGAGCGTTCTCTCAACGCTACCAGCCCGCCGTCTCGGTAAACACTCTTTATCATGCTGCCCGCATGGTTGTTCGCGTCGGATTTAGACCGACGTCACGCGGGCGCAAGCCATGATTGCGTCACGTTGTCGAAGGGCCGGCACTCTACGATCCGGCGCCCCGGCGACGCAGCCGGCGGTGGCCGGCACTCTTCGGCGGCGCGGTCGCGAAATAAGTCGTGGACTACGTCGCGCTGCAGGCTAGCCCGACCAGAATGCCCCGCGCGCGCTCGCCTGGCTCGCTGCACTTGCGCAGTAGCACCCGGAGCCTGGGAGCGATGGCGGCAGGACTGTATGTAGAAAGGGTCATCTCTGGTGCGCCAAAACAAGCGTAGCTATATCAGAAAAAAAAAGTAAAAAGAATCTGGTCAAAATGTTTTAGCGGCTCTTCGGCTCGCCCATATGTTGCACCCCAAAAAGTCCTTTTAAGCACCTCCCAGAAGGGTTTATCGTGACCTTTTGTGCCGCCCGGTGATCAGTGGTTATGGCGCGTTCCACGGATCGCCGGGGGACGCACACCCGCAGGCACTCTACCCCGCCCCATCGCGCGCATCAGCGTCCCCTATGTAAGAGGGACCAGCGAGGCACTGGCGCGCGTGCTTCGAAAAGAACGGATTCAAGTGACGCAATTGCCATCGTCAAGATTAGGACGGCTCATGCCAAGGCTGAAGGATCGCCTCCCCAAAAGAAAAAAGCGCGAGGTGTAGTCACAGGATACCGTGTGTAGAGTTTCCCCGGCACCGCCTACATCGGTGAAACTAAATCTTTCCCCAAACGCATGCGCCAGTACCGGAACGATGTGCGTAATTTCGATCGCGTACGTAGCGCCGTCGCCGAAACATTGTGAGGTACTCGATCATCGGATCGACTTCACGAACGCGCACGTGATAGACACGGATCCACATATCCGAGAACGTCTGTTCTTCGAGTCGTGGCATATTCAGAACACACCGGGTAACATAAACAGGACCCTCGGGGCCTTACCATGTATTTACGTCCAGGGCCTGCGACACATTAACAAAACATTAACTCGGTAGAAGAGGAAGAAGAGATCGAAGCCTCGCTGTCCCATTCCATTTTTAGTCACCCCCTGAAGAAGGAGTCCAAGTCGACCCCGAAATTTTGGGAACTGATTGTTTCTGAGCTTTTGGTTCGAGATTTTTTGTTTCGTATTGTTTCCCCAAACCAGACAAATTTCTGTCGAAGATGTTTACTTTCAAACTTACGAATAGCAAGAATGAATGATTGAAGGTATACTGCCGAGATTTCTGTGCTATAATAAACGCACTTGCACAGTTACTTCCATCAAAAAAAAAAAAAAAAACGTGGGGAAGCGACAAACAGATCAGCAGTTTTTGTTCAACATTGGACACTTTTATTAGAAATTATCATTTTCTGCAAGTTGCTTGTAAATGAGCACACTCTCATGTTCTTTATCCTGCGCGCTAAAGAGATTGACGGCAGTTGACTGGCGTATAATCTTGCATGATGACCATAAGTTTCTCTAAATTACAACACTATGCAAGAATTTAAAATTCGTCTCAAATATGTGTGTACTTCATTTGTTGGAGTAGCTCAGTTTTCAAGATGTCGTCTGAACATATTTCATTAAGGCTTTATATCTTGCATACGTAGACGATATTCATAAAATTAATGCACTTTAACAACGAGAATTCTACAAATAATTTCTTCTCAGCCTTTAGTTGGAAGGCGAAAGTGCATTATTACATTTTTTAAGCATACATTTTATTTTAAATATTAATTTAGCTACTGAGTGTCTCAGACAAGGTGACCCTAATTTTCATGCGGATATAATTATTTATAATATAACAAAGCTGTGTAAACTCAAGGAAGCAAGGAAAACAAAGGACCAAACACAATATGTGTAGACTCAATCGCACTCATTTTTAAATTATTCTATTTTCTACGTACTGCTAGCTTTATGATGCATTTATTCTGCCGTTTTTATCTAATTTATGTTACACTATTAGTACATAAATATAATCTGATACTATCGCTCCGTTGATGAATTCCTTTCTTGACTTAAGTTTGCTAATGTCATTCACAAAACCATTAAATAGAAAAGCTCGCAGTGTTTATTCGTAGTCAATATGTTTTTCATTACTGCCGAAGGAGTCGTTATATTAACAAAATATATTATCAATCGACTTAAAAATTTTAAATGAACAAAGTTTGACCGACCGTTCCAGCCTTGTTACTATATTTTTTCTTGCAATCTTTCTGGAGCCAATGCTTCATTTAGACCCCGCGGATAGTATCCTCGCCGATCAGAAAATCATTTGTTTATATATGGGACTATAAAAAAGGGGCGATTTCTCAAGTTTTATACTACCGCATTCTCGCGTGCTTCTTGACGTCTTTGTTTCAGAAATTATAGTTCTCACAACCTGTCGATTCCAGTATTGATCGTGACAAATATATTATCTTAATTAAGTAAAAAATGTACCATAAGAGCTGCCACATAACAAAAAAACTACAAGACAAACTCCGCCCCCTCACTCTTAAAAAAAAAAAGACGTCATTATATGCCACACAATAAGAACCTACCATTTCTCTGACGCCATGAAAAGGAGGAGCATAATTTGCAGTGCCTTTTGCTTTCAAAATTGGAACCCAGAAAATAAAAAAATACTTCGGGTGCTTCTTGGTATTCAGCGCCTTGTTGTATATTCAGCCAATAAAACCTAGAAGAGAAGGCCTGCTGATGACGTCATCTTTAGTGGATCCCATGACCCGCCCTCAAACGACAAAATACGCTGAAGATGGACGAGAGACGCCGCAAAACGGCAGACGCGCTTCGTCTTGACATTGCCACGTGCGAGCGTCGCTCGCGTTATATATGAGACGCTGCAGGGCGAGCTGGCGGCGAACGTATAGTTTTCATGAATGGATGGGTGGAGTCATAGCCTCCTCTATACTCACGAAGCCTGGCAGTTCGACGACGGATCCATAGAGTGCCCGATCGCAGATTTGGAGCGCGAGGATCTGGTAGCGCAGAACATCGGAAAGCTATTTCTCGGGGAACCTGGACGTCAGCGTACAGCTTTCGCAGCGGCGAGGACCCGAAACACAGCTTGTTTGCTCGGGAGAAGTGTGTTTCGGCGTCTCGCCGCAGCGGGACGCCAGTCACGTGGCTTTCATCTCATCCGTTGTCTGCCGCTCCACCTTTTTCATTTCGGCGGCCGCTTCTCGTGGCAATCTGCCAGGCTTTGGAAGTATATAGGAGGCTATGGTGTAGCCTTTATCGCAGTTCTACTAATTCTATTATTCCAAAAACAAAACAAAAAACTTTCAGCCTTTCAATTATGGTGAAGAAGGAAGAGCAGCGGAGATGTACTATGTGCTGCCATCTATGATTGACGGCGGCCACCAGACAGTTGGCAAGCCGGTTGTCTGGTTGCCGCCGTCGCTCAAAGGTAACCCGGTAGCTGTCCAGAAGGTTGTTTCGTGATTTATTGGTCCACGGACACGACACTGAGAAAACTAGCCCTTAAAGGATAACTGCAAAGAAAAAAAATGTTTTTTTAAACAGCCTAATTGGGACAAGCATGTCACAAAAGAAATCTTCCGCGAAAAAACAATTTTTTTCTTAGCAATATTTACGCCACAGGACGTAATTTAGTCGGCGTCCCAACCTCCGCATTTGAAACTCCTGCTCTTTCGACGCCCGCGGAGTGGCTGGTACACGTCATTCCGTGACGTATAGCAGCTACTCTGTGACGTATAATAGCAACTTTGTGGCGCGCGATTCAAAACGGGTGAAATAGCCGCAAACTAAAATCAGTCCTGCGCAATAAATATTGCTGTAAAAAATTTTGTTTTTTGGCGGAAAATTGTTTTGTGACATGCTTGTCCTAATTAGGCTGTTTAAAAAATACACTTTTTTTTTCTTTGCAGTTACCCTTTAACAGCTCCGCTATAAAACGGGTAACCAAATCAAAACGATTGACTCAAAAAAAAAGTTACCATTTACAGATATTTACTCCGCCTACTGGACTGTGGAACCTGTTCTGGGCGTGCACAGTACGGGGCGCAAGTTCGTCTGCTTCTTTTTTTTTTTGCAGGGGTTGGGGTGACAGAACGCCGAGCTGTGATTGGCTCTGATTGGAAGGATGGTGGGTAGACCTGAAAGTAAGCTGCTTTAAGGTCTACCCACTATCCTTCAGTCAGGAGCCAATCGGAGTTCGACGTTCTGACGTCACCAGAACCCCTGCAAAAAAGCAGACGAACTTGCAGTCCGCATAGCTCTCTTCTGCTGAATATAAAACTCCGGGAATGCGTACACAGCCCGGGATGACTCGACCTTTTTCGCCTGATTGAATAACGCTTGGGAGGAATGGGACAGTCACAATGGGAGGACGTGAGACCATCAACGTATTTCTCAAATTAATTTAAAAAAAAAAAGGTTATTGAACTGCTAAATTGACGACGACGTGGTAGCGGCATTTTCAACTCTAAGGGCGTACCTGCTTGACGGGGTTGCCACTTCGGCACTTAAATAGTAATTAGCAGCCATTCGTTTTGCTCGATTCTTGAACCAAAACGGTTTGGCCAACAGCAGTATAGTAAACTAGCAAGTAAACGATATGTTGACAAGTTGCTTTTACCTGCCGCTATTTTAAGGTTAATATTTCATTTGTTGCCACAATTGGCAACTTGTCGAGGACGTTTTGGGAGGAACGGGACAGTGAGATGGTGGGAGGAATGGAAGAGCGTCTCAGTCTTCTCTTTATAAAGATTGGTGCTCTGACTAGTCAACACTACGCTAAACGTGTAATAATGATGAATCAACTCATTTTAGTTTATATTGCATTTAGGCCACCAGTTATTTGTTTTGTGTTAAATGTTACCGCACTCTTAATCCCCGGTCCAAAGTCACAAACAATTGGAGGGAAAAAGACGACTATAGTAGGTGTTTACGTCCGATGAAAACCCCTCCCCCTATAATATTCATCAGCACAATTTTAGCGCGATCCTGCATGTCTCCCATCCCTCCTTTGGATGAAATGGGACACAATTTTGTTCTTGCAATTTCTATTTTTTTTACATTTCTACAAGGGTTAGGACGAAGTGTTGTTCAGCTGATGGAAGGGTCTTTCACGCTGCATTTATACCCGTGCCACACGGGCATCGAATGCCATTTACAACGAATGACATTTGTGTGATCGGCGAATCAGCTCGCAATCTGTCGCGCGTGGAATGCGCTGCGCCCGGAGTGTCGCGCGCTGATTGGCCGTCCGCTCAAATGTCATTCGTTGTAAATGGCATTCGGGTTGCCCATGTGGCACGGGTATTAGGACCACTAAATTTGTTCCTATCTGCCCATTACACTACACAAACAAATTATTGCGTGAAAACTGTCGCAGCCCTCCACACTTTCCCTATAATAAATTTCCAACGGCTTTTATCTATCTAACTGTCCCATAAAAAGTATAAAAAGTTTTGGGTATATTTTATGCGTTGGGCAAAGTAGTTCTCACTAGATTTGGTTGTCGAAGGAATAAACGGCGCTTTTTGTGTTTGGAACTGGTACATCTCGATAAAATAAGATAAATTTAATCTAAAATGCAGCTATACGTACGTTATAAAGGGACCATGAAATGAATTTTGGGCTGGGATAAATGTACATTTTGCTAATCGCACAACGTTTAATGCACAAAAAAAAGCTAGTTTATTAAGGTTTAAAGCCAGAAGCCTGCTGTTCGGTACAAACATTTGAAACTTTCAAGTGGACTATTTTGTACCTCCTTTCCTTCGAAAACTCTCCGCCTGTTCACCGTGGTGAATCCGCGGTGCCCAGGTTCGTCAGCCGACTTTGAACACGAGCATCACGTCTCGCGCTCGTCAACAGTCAATCTGTCGACGAACATTTGGATTCGCGTTCGGGGGCAACGAGTGCCGTGACTTCGCTTATCGTCACTTGCGAATCACAAAAGCTCCATGGTTTGCTTTAAAAAAAAATAAAACGCGACGGAAGCTTGGGGTCTTTGCATCCGGGGCCCAAGCACATCACGACCCCCTGATTTCTCATTTCGCTTTTGAGCTGAGGATGAAAGCTAATAAGGAAGAAGTTTAAAAAAAAAAAACTAATTTTATGATTTCTTTAATTGAATATAGTTTATTTTTATTTTATTTTTAGTGACCCAACAACGACTTAACGCCTTCTAAGCGGTGCACGTATCAATAAGTTAATTAGTAGTACAATTTTAAACAGGATAAAAACGAAATGGTAGGACAAAACAATAGTCTCAACACACTTTCGAAATTTACGCTCTTTATCAAAAATCTCAAGACATAAACGGGGAAATAATTAAATTACCGTCCTTAGTGAAGTTCTACGAGGAGCCGGACTTTTTCTTATTGCGGTTCTTTAAGCGAATACGAGTATAGACCGACACGCGGAGCGACTCTGTTTACCAACACGCCGCAAGGCCGCGCATGCGCGGTAGCTATGTGGGCAAGAGCAGCCCGGCTCTCCGTGTTTTCGCCATTGCGTTCTATGGCGTGCGCTCGTTCTTGGCGTTGTAGGGACGCTTGTATCTTTATTTGTGCGTCGTATTTCCTGAGAACGTATGTCGTAGCCTATGCCCGACTATTTGAGCTCGCTGCCCGAGCCTGAACGGCAGCGGTATCGAAACAAACTGTGCGGTGACGGCGTTGCCTTCGACGATCCGTATGCCGTAGACAAGGCCTGCTGGACTTCCGACGTAAAGTTGCTGCCACCGAAGTCGACGGCTCATGTCGTCGTTTATTTAGTTTTTTCGCCAAGCCAGTTCACGGCTGACACGGTGCAGGCGTACAAGTCTCTCGAGGCCTACGATTACTTCAAGTCGGTTTCCGCACTGCCGGCGGGATCAGCAGTCATTAATTGATTAAAGACACACAGCGTCTTCAAGTCAAGGTATGATATTTTTCCTACCCTCATGACCACAAGGCATGACAAGCAGTAACGCTTTGTCCTTTCTGCAGTCTTGGCGGTAACACGCTACAAGTAACGGCGTTGCCGGTAACGCGTTACTTTTTTCAATAACGTAGTAACCTACTCGTTACGTTTTTGACACAGTAACGGGTAACGTACTTAACTTACTACTTCAAGTAACGTAGTTACGTTACTCGTTACTCCTTCCCAAGTGTTAAAGAAATTACACTTCAATTTTTTCCGTGTTTTAGGCGTCAAGCCATGTTTTTCTTGGCGTTTTTTCTCGTGAGTATTTGGGTGAAACCGTAAAACGAGATAAACTAATTATGTTCAGTTTCTGCACGAACATAATGTTTCTTGATATATGACATATATCGTCAAAACCGTAAAATGTGCTAAATTTTAATATAAAAAAGTAACGCAGAAGTAACGTGCGTTACTTTTTATCGGTAGCGGTAACGGGTTTTTTTAATTTTTAGGCAACGTAGCTCCGTAACGCGTTACTTTTATTTGCAAGTAACGAGTAACGTACTTCGTTACTTTTCTCCGGTAACGCCTACAACACTGCCGTTCTGTCGCCGATCCTCTTCTGCTGGGTAGCACGGGCGTAGCGAGCCTCCGACAAGCGCTTGGCCGATGCTTTGTGCGCGAACACACATGGGAACGAAATCCCGGTGGTCTTGATCAGGCAACGCTTTCCCTGCACATAAGCGAGCCTCGGGACGGAGATTGAAATGGAAGCCGCACTTGCCTTCAAGAAAGTGTTTGCCGCACAAACGGTCGTTCGCGCGAGGCGACGATTCTTTTCGATCCACGCATATTATCCACCTTCTGTGCCTTTCAGAGTCTGCCGGGAACTTGTGGAAACTCACTCCGCTACTTTTCTTGTACATTTCGGTGCAATTAACAGCAACACAGCTTCGCGGCATGCTGAAATGCTATGACGCCCATGCGAAACGTGCGCCCTTTTGCCCACACCCTGCCACACCCCCCCCCCCCCGGCTCCGACGCCGATCGCAGCGCCGCCGCAGCTCCGTGACGTCAACCCCGCGTGTCGGTGTATAGGCTGAAACGGACGCAGGCGTAGGCACATGGACGTTCTGCGGACGCAGAGCAGAGCTCCGCGTGTTCGGAACCTCGATAGAAGATGGCAGCGCGCAGAATACAATTATTGGAATGGTTTATACTAAGGGTGTCACGAACTTCTGTCGAACCGGATTTTTAGGTCGATTTTTCGGGTTTCGACTGGGTCGAACCGGTTCGACGAACCATCGACCTTTTCACCAGATTCGACCGGTTCGACTTTGTGGACAGTGTGGCCAGACCTTGATACAAGCATATCTAGGTTTGGTGAATTTTGTTTTATGCAAAGGGTTATTTTAATTTTGTGAACAGTTGCAATTAAAAGTAACTGATTCTAATAACAAAAGGTAATAACTTATTTTTTTGCACTGTATTAACTGAAATAACCAATCAGCGCTGCCCTTAATTCATCCCTTAGCCATCACCATCCAATCCGAAGCCAACTAACCAGCCTGTCGCGCATGCGCACACGAGTCGAACCGCAATACAAGGTTCGTAGAATTTTCCACTAAAAGTTCGAAAAAGTCGAACCTGGTCGAACTCGAACCTCGGCCGGTTCGCGAAACCCCTAGTTTATACACCGACGTGCGTCCCTGACGCACGTCGGTGCTGCGATGGCGATGCCTGTCGGTACGGCACGTGTGTGGACTGTTATTTTTTAGGCGAATCCGGTTTCTGCGTTCGCGCAGTTCGCGGATACAACTGGTGGGATCAGATGCTGCAGACGTGTTTGTAAACAGCGTCTTGGTCTACAGACCTCTTTCGAAAGTCTGCACTCAGCTGGAAGTTGTCTACTCCTTGCACCATGGCGTATACGCCAACAGACAAACTGCAACCGCAACGTCACTACACCCTTTCTGCGTTCGGTTGAATTAGAAGGCAATAACGCACCTCGAGAAAAAAGTGATAAACGCTGTAGCGTAGCGCTTTGCTTTTCGCATTGTCTGATTGGCTTGTCGGCGACTGTATACACCGACTCGATCCTGTTACGTCAAGTCGCGGTGGTGGCGCGTCGGTCGCACTTCTGGTCTTGGGCTGTGGGCGGAAGTTAGCATGCGG
Organism: Ixodes ricinus; assembly: GCA_037355805.1. Taxonomy (NCBI): domain Eukaryota; kingdom Metazoa; phylum Arthropoda; class Arachnida; order Ixodida; family Ixodidae; genus Ixodes; species Ixodes ricinus. The sequence continues at coordinate 81,050 of JAZHYW010003410.1, forward strand.
TACGGGCATTTCTGTGTTGTTTCGGAAGGAACCAGACTAAAACCTGCCTTCTCGTCAAAACGCCGCGACTGGGGCTGTACCAAAAGAGCCGGGAAAGGTTTGAACCTCAGTTTTCGTGTGTTTTCTGCCGGCTCGGTTCGTCCGAAAACGTGGATAGGTGCACCATGAAAAGGGAAAACCAGACGCCGTCGTACCACGATTGCTTGTGCGGGAAGCACTTAAATTCACGGGTACTTGTGGTCGTCAGATTTCTTTGTTTTGTTCCAGCATGAACGCGGAAATACCGTCAAGTTGTCCGGACCACCCGCGGACCGCGTTCAGTTCCTTCCCGTTCGTACGTCCGTCTGATCCTTCCCGTTCATACGTCCTTCTGATAGTTCAAACTGTCGTCTGCTCTTTCAAACTCGTTCAAACTCGTTCAAACTGTCGTCGGTTAGTTCAAACGACAGCGGCCAGGAGTCCAAACGTTGCGATACGAGGTGCAGGCCTCAGAAGTCTTTTAAGTTTCAATGTTGTTTGGGGTAAGTAGACTCGGTGTAAACAGTAGATACAAGGAGTTGTAGATAACTGTTAGCAGAGGCCATCACCGACTCGTTATGCCTAATTCAGTTGGTCCGATTCTGCTCGCGATCTTTAGTACCGACGCCGAGCATCGCAGCTAGCGCCCACGCTTTTGCAGCCCGATCGACGTCGCGACTGAAAATAGCCAGCAGTATCTTATCATGTAAATCAAACTTTAGCATCCATTCGTGCGGCTTTCACGTGAGTGAATCGCGGCGCGCCACATTATTTACACGAAGTTTTACGGTGTAAGGGGACCTGTCCATTTCGATCAGGCCACTAAAGTTTAGTAAAGTAGTGAGCTGGTCGAGTTGGTAAACGTTGAACGTGGTTAAAAATCGCGCACAAAAAGACGAGGACAAACGAGAAAGGAACGCAGAACACAGACAGGCGCGGTGAAAAAAGAAAGATGACACACGATTTATGACAGGGGACAACGGCACCAGGGGGTAAACAGTTCAGTCACAGTCAAATGTACGCAAGAAGGCAACTTCTTTTTCACTCAAAGCTACCGACGGCTGACTAACGCAGCGATCGGCCAGGCTCAAGCCAGCCGATCACTTAATATACCAGAGTTGTGAGTGCGCGAATGTCTGTGTTCTGTGTTCTTGCCGCATTTGTGCTCGTCTCTTTGTGCGCGATTTTCAACCATGTTCCACTAAAGTTGCTAGGAAGACGTAGAATCAAAAATTCCAACGCGAAAAAGAGCACGGGGACTCTCACCGACGCCGACAACATCATATTCAAACGGTTTGTTGATGCGGGACGCGGTGCTTCTTGTCCACGCATACCCCATCGCGCATGCGCCGCGTTGGTGGCGTGCCGCTAGGGTCGCTCCGATTTGTTTGTTTATATAACTCTATGTTAAATAAATGTTAAGAAAAAAAACTACAATCTCTGGCTAGGTGGCGCAAGTGGCCGCCTGATTCAAAGGATTCGGCCTCATCCATCTATCCATCGAAACACGAGATTGTGCTCATGTTTGTAAGTACGACCGCAGTTTTAACCGCGGTAGGACTTACCGTGAATCGGAGTATAATTTAATTTCTTCACCATCTTGTGTACTGACTTGCACCTTTCGCTCTGCCGGTTGTTCTTTCAGCGTACCGGTGATTTCGACCTTCTAACAATCGGCAAGTGAGTTGCGAAACAGGTCTACAAACACGCTGCATACAATTAGTCAAATCATGTCAAACAATACAGAGCGTTGGGGCCCAAAAAGCGTTGGGGCCCCTTATTCTAAAACTCTCTCTATAACCCGGAGAAACTCCGAGAACTCAAATTAAAATGCTTGCAGTGCCAGGCTTGGCTTGACAGCGAACACGGTTACATTAGCCAATCACTCCGCTGTATGTGGTTGCGTCATAGTAAAGGGAATCAGCGGCCCTTAATGTGACACGGGAGGAACTTGGCGGCTTGGAATTGTTGCTGCGTGATCGTCGGGCGGCTCAAGCCAGCGGCTCCGCGGTTGAGCGAGCACGGACGGTGGCCCAGCGTTATTGGGTCCATTATGACAAAGGGCCGATCGAGCGGGGGACCTTTCCTTCCAGAGGGTGGTCACGTTCATTGATGGTGTCACCCATCGGCCCTCATAAGATGGCCTCTTTGTCTCCCTCCTGTCTTCTCTGTCGTTCCCTCTTTCCATTATATTTATATAATTGGACGCTTAACAGTCTTGTTGATATCCATGTCAATCTGGACGTCTTAATTCATCTTCGTAAAAATGGTGTCACGTACTTTTTTTTTATGGCGACAGCCGGTAATGATGATGTTTCGCCGCGTATCCGGTGTGTGAACGTACGTCGTCGCCCGCTAATAAAATTAGCGGGAAAAATCTTTCCGCCAAATTTAGGGAAATTTATGTGGACGCTGACGCCACGGTGTCACGTGCCGTGGTCACATGACATCACAATTTTCTGTCTAAACTTAGCGGATACTTATCGCTCTAAACTTGGCGAGAAAACGTATCCGCTAAATTTAGCGGGAATTTAGTGTCACGTGATGTCGTGGTGTCAAGTGACCTTAGTGTCACATGAACTTGGTTCACGGAGTCACATGACGTCACAGTGTCAGTGATGTCGAGGCGTCATAAGGATTCCGCAGCGTCACATGAACATCGCCCGCTAAACTTAGCGGAACATAAGTTGGCTATATTTAAACACGGCAACCTTGTGCATGTAGCAGCTTGCAGCGTCTCGGCTGTCCCCGCAGTCCCTTCAAAAAACACAACAAGAAACCGGAGATTTGTTTTTTCTCCTTTGGACCCACAGATTTTGGCGTTAAAAGAAGCCACCAGTCGCGATTAAAGTCTCTCGATACTTCCTTTTACACCGTAACCACGAACAGCACGAAGGCCAACGCAGACATATGGTACGTGAGCGTGACTGCGTAGCCGACACAATATGACGCGGGGCTGGCGGGCACCAAGATAGCTGCGCTAGCTCGACCCGTGACGTTTCTATGATCCCCAAAAGGAATAAAGGGCACCTACTCGAGCAATAAAATGTACGTACCATGCGATGCATAGGTAGTCCATGTAACGTTCATTTGAGCTTAAGGTCAAACAGACAGCAGATCCAAATCGACGCGTCACGAGAGGTGAACCCGCCACCAACGTGATATTCCAATCTAGCCAATCAGGCAGCTCGTTCGTAATCACCTGCTTGACCAATCGCGTTAACGATAAAAAAAGGGCAGGATTACAGCGCATTCACTGTACGTGATTGCTTTAGTCCAGAGCTTTCCAAACGTTTCGGTTACGGGGCCGGATTCGGGATACCTCGCAGTCTAGAACGTCCTGAAAATAAACAAGTAAAGGTAAATTAGAAAATGCTAAATATATAAACATGAACTGGCATCTAAATACATGTACGTATACTACAGTAAGGATATTTAAAACAAATGTAAAGTGGATGCTTTAATTTGTTCAATATGATGCTAAAAATGACATTACAAATTAATTGTGACCCAGAAAACTCACTGGGCATATACATCAAAGCGGAACTTTGGCCTATTTACACTGGGCAGAAGGTTGATTAGAACGATGGACCCGATGATGACAATATGCAACAGTTATGACGCAAGACTCTAAGCAGGATATACGAGAGAACGCAAGAAGAAATCTGAACACAGTTACACGGACACGACACGGTGGACTATGAATAGGAATGCTGGTGCACGATGAACAATGAATGTTATGGCTAGATAAAGCCAGCCTTTCAACGCAGCTTTCACTCGCTCTTTCAGATATCTTCGTTTGCGTTCTTAATGCTAATCTCAACGCCATTTTTTTTTTCCGCGTTTTGTAGCAGTGAGTTACGGCCGGGCTTAGTGAAACAAGAGTATTATGAGCATACTCGGAGTGAATTTCGGCGTTTGGATCAGTCACAAAGAAACCACGCGAAGCTTGTTTAGTGACGCCAAATGCACCCGTGTTATTCGCGAATCCAGCGATATGCCTTTAATGCCCGTTCGTCTGTTTCGCATTTCCGGTGCACATTTCGACAGGAGCCGAGTGGTCAGACGTCGCTTTCTCAGAAATTGCGAATGTGAACCTTTGTGATTGTGTGAGGGGTTCAGCGGTTCACACCATTCCTAGAGACAAGGCGAGTGCTTGCAACACGTGTGCAACCACACTTCCAGCGTGATCGTTGGACCTTGGAACCTTCACAAATGGTCCATTTTGACAAGGATTTTTGGTTTGTGTTAGAGTAGAAGGCTAACAATCATGTATTAACACGTTGACTGACGCATTGAAATGTGTTGATCCATATCCACCATACAATAACTACGTACAGTACCTGCCTAATCACACTTGTCGCTATAACGCGCGAGCGTGCGCGGCCTTCTCCGGGGAGCGCATATGAGTGGTGGCATTCGCGGACAACTGAGCTAGTCATCGTGGCGCAACATGGAACGGCCCACTCGAAGGGTGTCCTCGCCCACTCTATCAGCTCAGGCGAACGCAGAAGGCTGTTCGCACGCTTTTACAAACATCATTGCTCGAACAACAAACACTAGCGTGCGAAGGCGTAATCAAACATGGCCGTCATCAAAAAACAAAATATGTACCATAAAGCACTTACTACTTTTATCGCTTTATCAGGCTGAAAGGATGAGCAGGACACCCCTCGAGCGGGCCAATCCATGCTGCACCACGTGACTGGCTTAGCTTCCGCGAGATGCCACAAGTCTAGCGCTCCCCTGAAAGAGCCGCACGCTCAGCGCGTTATAAACAAGCGTGGATTAGCACTGTACGCTGTGCTTTGATGTACAGGGTGTTTCTGATCGCTAGTGGGCCTGAAAATATTCGTATAAGTAAAATCAGTAAACGAAGTGAATTTAGACGTTTTCTTTAAATGCGTGCTTTATGGGACGCATTTATCACACTCGATTTTCACGACTGTAGGTTTCAGGAAAAACAAATAAACCTAAAAAACGCTTTTTTTGTCGTTTTTTTTTTTGTATGCACAAGGAGCAAAAGGGTAAAAATCGTCTGGTGGACGCATCCTACTCACGTATGCTACCACACGACGCTCAGATCTGTTCGATCTGCTTTAGGGTGTTCATCTAAATAGGCTTTCAGGTTTTTGCTGTATATTATGTTATCTGTAAGTAACAGTGTCAACCAGGCGTTCATTTTGTTTTTTTACCGTTCACCTACCTTAATGAGATTTTCGTATAATAAATGCGCCGCCAAGAGACACCTGTTTGAAAAGTTTCATCGCACTCAGATCATTGGTTTACTTATACAAAAAAATATTTTACGCCCGATGAACCCTCGGAAGCGACCTGTAACGGCACCCGTCATTTTGAACAAAGCTTAATCTGGCTTCGCAGTAATTGAGCACACAACACGAGACCTAACCCGGAGCGGTATTTTCGCTACCGGACCGTTGCGGAATGATCCAAATGGCGGATTAGTCTTAGGCCTAGCAGACGGCACGGTTGACAGCGCCAGCTAGCGGTGCGCGGGTGTGACGTCGCGGTAGCGCCCTGCCGAAACCCCGCTTGCGCAAACAAAAGCGTTAAAAGCGAAACTCCTTTGTCGTCCCCGCTGGTGTTTTATGATGCCCGCAGGCGTTCACGATCGAAATCCGTTCCTTTTCCATCCTCGTAAACAGGCGATTTAGTTCAGGGATCACTCGCTAGGGGGATTTCTAGCGCTGCGGTTGTCCGTCGACGCGAACGCCACACGTGGCTGGAATACACAATTGAACTACCCCCCCCCCCCTTTTTTTTATTGTTGTTCCCCAAAAGCAGACGACGTGTCCCGTTTTGTCAAGTTCGTCCGAGAGTTTCCTTTGTTTGATTGTTTACGTATTGTTGCGTCCGTGTCATTTGTTTTCGTATTGTCACTTTTTGCAGCGCATGCATCGTGCGTGATTTTGCGGTTCTGCTGACTTCTGCGTTTCGCAGTGACGCTGAGGAAATTGAGGGCCATTTTCAGACCGCTGCACAGACCCTTTGTGATGTTCCAGTTGTCGATATATCTTTGTTTTGTTCTGAGTACGCGTTCTTTTTGAGCGGATTTCCGGCGCAGTAAGGATCGGAAGTTGTTCCAGCCGACGACAACGTGTTTCGCAGACGATCTGGCTATTAGGAGCTCTTCAAGCCACTTTCGTCTTCTGCTGGATAGCAAAATTTGCTTTATCAACGTCGGAAGTTGAACTGCAAAAAGTTTTGTTCTGTTCGTTGAAAATTTGCCTGTCGCTCACTTAGCTTCGTCCTAGAAGACCTATTACACACTTTAAAGTTCAGTACTGTGAATAGGGCCTTCTTATTTCGGACCGCCATGTAATGGGCTAGATTGCTACCAGATTTCAAGTAGCCTTCCAGCATGATTTCAACCGAAGATATAGATTTCAACTCACTCCAGTTAGTAAAATCGAAAGATCTGCACTTCAATCGTAATTAGACGAATTTCCACTGGTCCGAACAAAAATGAATACGATATAAAGAAATAGACGCAACGTCCCTTTGCTTTTTTCCCCTATAATGAGACAATTTTAACCTATTCAGGGACACAAAGTTATATATACAAATTTTACGAATATATTTGTTGTTTCTTTCCCGCGCCACCATGCGGGCCCGGTAATAACAAAAGCCGATGACACATTCGTTTCGTTGAAACGCACTATGCAATCCCTTTCTAGTAGTTCGCTCGAACTCCGTGTAGTGGCGCGCTTATCTCTGAATAGTCTCTGAACATACATACAGTGCGACTACAAAATGAAATAAATCTTTCTCACTTGATGTTTGAAGAAAACTGTTATTTCGCAAATGGAAACTGGCGCAGGAACTAGTTCTCTCGACAAGAAAATGTTGCGTAATCGAAATGCAAAGCCGTTTAGGAAAAAGACGGAAAAAAAGTGAATAAGCAGACGAAATCTGATTCCGGCGACATTGGAGCCAAAGCCGAAAGCGCTGAAATGGAACCATTCCATAGAAGACGCGAATGCAAGAATATATGTAAACGAAACACGTCGCAGACGATGGAACATTTCTGTACAGGATTTGATATCGGATTTGACTGATTCCGCGAGCCAACGTGACTTCGATTCCGTCAGTTTTTCGTCCTATATCACAAGAAGGCGCTGGCATTACGAAATCGTACGCTCACATCCTTGAATCATCATAATAAGCTTGCAAAGAAAGACATATTACGCGGGATTGCCTCGAACTTAGCTATACAAACAAAACAAACAAAATCTATCACTTTGTTTTCTTTTTTTTTTTTTTTTTACGCTTCTGCGTGCCGAGAGCGTCTAGTCGTATGAAACTGTTTCGAAATTGGCCACCTTATTTTCGTACGCGCGTGTGGCTGCGTTTGGCGCTAGTGTCGTGAGTTTGGGAAATAAACCACTTTCTCTGCAGTTACGCAACTTATTCATAGCAAGGCGAGAGAGGGCTTTTGGGACGAACGCGTCGCCCGAAGCTTTGGAATTTTCGATAATTCTCTTTTGACACGCTCTGATTGATCAAAAAAGAAAAAAAAAGGAAAACGGTGGAGAGAACGAGAGCGTTTCTTTTCGTTGTTCAACTTCACGCATTGCGGAGCACAGTTTAAATTTGTCGCCCCGCTGGGGTCTATTCCCTCGGCGCTTAGTTTCGCTTTAGGCGCCCTCTCTCTCTCTCTCTCTCTCTCTCTCAACGGCCATCTTGAATGCGCGGGGTTTTATTTTGATTTCGATTTACGATGAGGACCCAGAAACGTTAATAAACGCGCTTGCGCTGCCAATGTAACTAGAAAGTTCGCGCGTATTCTGGAACTAGATGTAGTAGTCATAATGATAGAGTGTAATATAATACATCAGATACAAGGTTCGAAATTTGCCGCTTGCTTGAGGGGTTCCTCGATAAAAAATAATTAAATAAATAAATGGGAGTTATAAATTTACTTCGTGTAGCCCGTTTTGATGTTGTAATGATATATTTAGTCGATAGACCCTTTTCAAAACCGCATCGAGCAGCAGTGTCGGTCGCCATTTTCTGGGGCACGAAGCTCTTGGATGAATCGGATCGTGGTCGTAGGAGTATATTATATGGCGCGCAGCCTTGAAAAGGATCTAGTGTTTCCGTATTTCTAACTATAGATACTCTTTAAAAGTGTGTTTAAAAAGATATCAAAATTTTGTTTCGGCACGTTTAAAAATTAAAATGATAAATTTTACAATACGTAAGGTATCGCTTGCTATCTCCTCCCACCGGTAACAACAACATCAAAAACGTCTAAAACAAAACAAAAAAGTACAAATGATTAATTTGTTACCATAAAATGACGCCTATAAATTAACCGACTGAAGGTTTTCTTTTTGTGCTTATTTTACCTCGTTGACGTTCGTTAAAAATTTACGTCATGCTAACTAAATAAATAAAATGATATCGGCAGTGGAACCAATTAGTTTTCAGTTCTTGTACCAAAAACAAAATCAAAGTGAGTTTTATTCCATCAACATTTTGAAAAACCTAAACATACAAAGAATGTTTTGAAGGAAACAATTACCAACGAACATGCAATAGGCAGAGTCACAAAAACTACTTTCTTAGCAAACATTTAAAAAAAATCAGTTATTAAAAAAGAGAAAGGGGAAGGACGGGATTCAAATACAAAAAAGCAGGTCTTTCATTATCTAATGCATGCTTAGAATTAAAGATTGAAAGAAAATAAAACTGTACTTGAGCAAAAGCTGCGGTTATATGCGCGCCTAAGTTTAATTCGTTAGAAATTCGTAAGGTTTGACCGCAGTTGTCTCTTATGCTTTATATCAGCGATGCGCCCGTCGCTGGAAAAGATGGGGAGCTTAGATGAAAGTAAATATAAAAAGAATGTACTTACCTACATTTAATTTCACCAACAAAATTTAAAAAAATACAAATTCACGAAGTCTGCACACTGACACAAGCCAAAGTCGTAATCAGTTAGACTACTACAAATGTCGCAAAAATTTATCTAACCCCCAGTAACCCAGTGTGTTCAATTCGCCACTTCATGTACACCCAACTGTTGGAAAATTAACGCGTTCTAAGTAACAACGTTCCTACTAACGCGTCAGATTTCTTTTTTCCCTTTGGGAACAAGATGGCTTCTATCTCGTGTCCTATTTGGTAAAGGCTTGAGGTGATTTAAGGACTTATAATTAGGGTTTCGTATTTTCTGCATTTAATTATTAATTTATTACACCCTTAAAGAAAACAGAAGGAATTAGGTACAAAGCCTTTTCTATGCACTACAAGCAATATTCGTCACAAAAATAAAAGAACAAAAAGAACGCCAGATCTTAACACAGCAATGAGGAAAAGGTATAGAAAGAAACATAATTACAATCATAATGAACATTAATAAGTTAACTAGAGGTCGTAATATCAACAGAACCTTGCTCCTTATGGGAACAATGAGGTTAACGATTCACGAAACAAAGATGGTGTCAGAAACGTCTGCGATAGAATTGGGAAGGTCGTTTCAATCACGGATGCCACGTGGAACCGTTTGAATACCGACAACCCCGAGTAATTAACCCCCGAGCACCATTCGACAAAAATCGGGGAAAAAACGAAGAAACCCGAATTGGGGGACGAAATCCCAAGCTACACGGGAAGAAGTCGTTAGCTACAGCGTTATTAGAAAGTTTTAGTAGATTGTTCCGATACCTTCGATAGCCTTGATAACGATACGATGCATGCTCAGAGGCGGTGGTGGAGTCTCGGGTATCGTTATCCGAGTCATCGGAACGATCTACTAAAATTTTATTTTGTGCTTACCCGGAAAGCGGCTCACGGTGAACATACCGCGGGGCTGCTTCTTTTTTTCAGGAACCACGTCCCTTACGCCGTTTTCTTCTCTTACTGGTACCGGGACGATTTCCAAATATTTGGGTCACGCGCATGTGCCTCCGAGGTTGGGGAATCAAAATTTCCGATAAACGCCGAAGTTTTTAAACGGATTAGCATTTATTGCTTTGCTGCACGCAGCCCTATTTCGTTTGGACGGTCGTGGTTTCGAACTGCACTTGTTTCGTGAGGCCGCGGCGCGGTTCACGCCACGTTCTTTCGCTCCTTTCGTTCGCTCGTTACGTCCTCTCTCCTTCTCACGTAAGAGGGAAAGAGTCTTCTGGAACGCTTCCAATGACGCGCCGCGGGAGCGGGAGAGAAGGGGATCGAGCGGCCGTGGTTGCGGCACAACGTACGCGGCAACGTATAACAGAGACGCAGCGACGGCGCCGTTTGCGCGAAACAGCCGACACCCGGGAGGAAAGATTGGCTCTTCGAAGACAACAGCATCGCGGACTGTATAGGCAGGGGCGGCGACACGAGAGAAGCTGTGGAGGCTGCATCCGAAATCGCAGGCGCCCGGGAGAACAGATGGTCTCTCTAAAACAACAACAGTGTGCGGACAGTTGCGAAGTAGGAATTCCAAATCTTCGCAAAGGAGGAACCCTGCGCTAAATGCTGACGCAATTCATCGAGAATCGTCGTAGCAAGAACAGCAATTTCGGCACCTTTTTTTTTTACCAGCACCTAAATTTGACACTGCAATACACAGAATCTATAAAAAAATATAGATCCCGATTTCGAAAAAGAAAATAAACACCGAAAACTGAGCACCATAATGATAATAACTTACACTGAACGTTACCCGACGGGTTCCTGCGGGACATATGCAAATTATACTTAGCTTCACTTGGTGCCGGTACTTTTTCTGATTGATCGTGACGGTGCCGTGTATAGTGTTGTCGATACGTTAATCAAACACAGGAACCGGACGAAGAAGCGAGCCACAGTTTGTTTTATTCGTGTTTGTTTCATCTTGTCCGGCTAACAATCGACTGGCTAAAGCAAGAGTGGGCGCAGATTGAGAAGATTGCATGATTATATTAAATTTATGCAGTAAGATATTAAAAAAACAAATTACAACAGAAACTTGGGATGATTTATATACAGTAGGACGTTACAAGGGCATATTGGAGGCAAGGTTTTGCACAAACAAATAGGCGATTGGACTCTTGGGAAGTGCTTCAAGCAAGTTATTTCAGTCATCTATACGTTTTACAAAAACACGAGAATTTAGAAACATCCGAAGAGTACTTATAAAGACAAGAATGCCTGTTGTGTTTAGTTTCAATTATACGGAAGCTCGAGAATACAAATGCATTGCTTTGTATCACCAAAGTGCGAATTCATTTTTTTTACATACTAACAGTCCAGTTATTCCGGCAATTTCTCTATGGTCCCAGATTCGCCTGAAAATTTGCTAAACACACCAACGAACATTGGTGAAATAGTATCCCAAATATTCGGTCAATATATACCTATATATACAAGGTGTTTTTAAGCTTAACAGAATTTTTTTTTAAACCATAAAAGCTAGAATATGGCGGTCTGCGCAGGTGAGTTATACGGCCAGGGGACCTAATATAAGGGGCTAATCGTAACGATCAGTCAGCTAATTAGTTAAAATTCGTTAATAGACTTTTTAATTAATGGACATATAGTTCCAGTAGAAACTTGCTCAGCGTCATCCACAACCACTGAATCAGTAATTTTCAGAAACACTTTGAACGCGTAGGAAGCGTAGTAGTGCGCTAAAGTTACCGCTCGTGGAGCAGGTACAAGGCTGGGGCTAGATAAGAGACGGAAAAATTGTGCGGGCGCCTTACCGCAACCGCTAGCTTTGTACGTGCTCCACGAGTGCTAACTTTAGTACACTACTACGCTTCTCACGCGCTCAAAGTCTTCCTGAAAATGACTGATTTAGTGGTTTTCGATGACGCTGAACAAGTTTCTAATTGAAACTATATGTCTATTTTCATTAATTAAAAAGTTCATTAACAAATTTTTAACTAATTAGCCGACTGATCGTTACGATTAGCCTCCTATATTATGTCCCCTGGACGTATAACTCACCTGCGCAAACAACAATAGTCTAGCTTTCATGGCTTTAAAAAAAATTATGTTAAGCTTAAAAAACACCCTGTATATATATATATATATATATATTGCGAAGTTATTGAATTTATGATGTTGGTCCTCACCGTGTTTTTTTTTTTTTTTCAAACTGAAAGTTTCTACTGGCAACAGCGAAAAAGTGACGCCAGCGGTAGGCAGGGGACTGTAGAACTTGTTCCGCACTGATTCCAAGCAGCTTCATGGTGTCAAATGAATGATTTGGAAGCTCGCTCCAGTACCCGCGCACCAGCACGGAACAAATGCTTGGCATAGTCTAAGTTTAAGACCACTTGCTCGACTGGCGAACCGGCCTCTCCATGATGTCATGGCACTGAAAAGTGCGGGTGTATTGGAATGTTGGTTTTTTGCATTATTTTAATTAGCCGAGTTTACAATACCTATTATGAATTTCACGACACCAAAATGCCTACCGGAAGGGGAAAACGCCGGAGATTCAGCAAATATGGTTTGTTGGGGTAGCTCGAAAAATCGCCGGTAAACACATGCACACTTTGAAAAGAAAGAAAAAATAAAACACAGCAAACGAAGCACGCGCAAAAACGCCGGTACACAAAATACAAGTAATATAAACAAAAATCGGCTTCAAAGCACAATACACGCACACAAACACACACACATATGTGTGTGTGTATTTTGATTTCGTGTAACGACATTCTTGCATGTGCTTCGCTTGCTAAGTTTTATTTTTTCTTGCTTTGCATATAGGTGGTATTCACTGGACGCCATATTTGAGGTGACTGCCCACAGCGCATGCTCGGGATGAGTTCTCATTTATGGTCTACCAAAAAAGACAATCTTGATGGTGTGCAATGCGCGTGTTGTAATCGTTGTAGAAGCTTGCCGTCAGCACGTGCTCAGCAGCAGCGAGCTCAACTATGGCCGCCAGTGAATACCACCATATATATATATATATATATATATATATATATATATATATATATATATATATATATATATATATATATATATATATATATATATATATATACAAACAGGGTGTTTTAAAAGACACAGGCCAAATCGCTTCTATGAAAACTAAGCATCACACAGAAAAAAAGTTTATGCCGTGTCGGTCTCTGCCCAAAAGCCCATTTAGAAAAAAATATATTGTTTAGAAAAAACAGTTTGTTTTAAGTTTCTTTTAAAAATTAACTTATTTTTTGTTCATTTGAAGGCCATAGTTTTAATTAGAAACTTACTGGGCATCATCAATAACCCCATATCAACCCTTTTTAGACAAATATAAAGCTTGCCGAGCATTTTGCCTGTTTTGAAAAACACTTCAATTCTGACGCGTACTCTGGTTTCGGATTCTTATCCAAGCGCATCTTGGCGGCAGCTGTTCTGCCCTCCAACGGCTGAAGCCCGGAACCAAGGCCAGACCAAAAGTCAAAGCTCAATCTTGCAAAGTCATGCTCTTTGGAACAACGAGGCGTTCCTTATCGCCTGGCCACGCGCGCGAGCTACACTGCTTTGTTTTTTTATGAGAGAGGGAAAAGAGGCGGGCGGGCGAGACTGGCGAATTGTCTGGCTTTGGTTCCACGCTTCGGCCGTCGAAGGGCAGGACAGCACCTGCCAAGATGCAAGATACTCGTTTGGATAAGAATCGGAAACCAGAGTACGCGTCTGACTTTTGAGGATTTTTCAAAACATGGTAAAATGCTTGGCATGCTTTGTACTTGTCTAAAAAGGATTGATATAGGGGTTATTGATGATGCCCAGAAAGTTTCTGATTGAAACTATGTCCTTAAAATGAACAAATAAAAAGTTACTTTCTAGAAAACAAAACAAAAACTATTTTTTCCAAACGTTATTATTTTTTCTAAATAGCCTCTTGGGCAGACACCAACACGGCATTAACCTTTTTTCTGGGCAATGCTTAGCTTTCGCAGGATCGATTTGGCCTGCGTTCTCTAAAACACCCTGTATAAATATAAATGGTATTCCACGTAACTCTAGCCAAGGTTTAAAAATATTTTAGTGCACTTTAGGAACACGAAACCAAACAAATAAGGTTGCTCAGTGTTTGGAGCATGTCAGACCATTTCTTGTATTTTGCCCAATTAACTAATTAATTAAGGTTAATTAATTAACTTTTGAAATATTCAATTTAGAGCAAAAGTTTTAATTACAAAGTTGTAGAGCGTCCTCAGAAACTTCCAATCCAGTGGTTTCTACCAAAAAACCTCTAACACGGTTTGTTTTTCTGGGCTTCATAAAAAGTGCCCGAATTGTGAAAAAAAAACAAAAAAAAAAACGTGAATTTGTCATAGCGCCCAGTCAACAGTGCTCGATTCAGCATGCAGGCCTAATTTATTCAAGCCACGGCTGAGAGCGCTGCAATACAAAATGCACGTGCGCAGAGTCACGTTTTCTTTTTTTTCTTCTTTTTTTGTTAAAAAGCTTTTTTGATGCACATATAAAAATAAAAAAGTTGTTAAGGTTTCTTTATATGAACCACTGAATCGAATGCCTCTGAGGACGCCCTACAACTTTGTAATTGAAACTTTCGCTCTAAATTGAATATGTCATAAGTTATATTAATTAATATTAATTAATTAAATTATTGGGCAAAACACAAAACGTATCCTAACTTCCTCCAAACAATTTGAACAAACTTATTAGTTTGGTTTCGTCTTCCTAAAATGCACCAAAACATTTTTAAACTTTGGCTCTAGTTATATGGAATACCCTGTACATGTATATTACCATGCACAACTTGTATACTGTTTCTAAAGGTCACCCACTGACAGGTATAGTTTTTCTTGTTTCATTCAGACTTCAGGCGGATATGTAGTCATCAGGGAGTGGGGTAGGAATTTTATAAACATGTGAAAGGATAAACCAAATATTAATAATAATAATAATAAGAAGAAGAAGAAGAAGAAACGCAATCGAGCAACAAAAAAACACTAATCTGATCCTGTAAAAAAAAAAAATTAGGACACATGACTGAATGACGTCAGAAACAAAAGGAAAAAGTTGTAAACGTAGCTAGCATATGTAACCAGAGTTCAAGTCAAACACCAAGAACTCTGAAAAGGTGCCGTTTAAGGAATTCTTGGAAACGGCTCCGACCATTCGAAGCAGTTCTAAATGCCCGACACGAATTGTTCCGATTTTAGTTCTCACATTGACATTTTTCTTTTTGTCTTCTCCTGTTCTTGTTTGATTGTTCGGTGTTTACGGTGAGCTTCTGTAAAAAGTTCCTACCCCTGCCTCATTTATGCATTTTGTGTTTATTTTATGTGCGTGTATGCGCGTGTGTGTGTTCTAGAAGGAGAAGCGGCGTTAGGCAAGAATCGTGTCAACCCCTCGGAAAGAACTCAAGAAATTGCACGAAGAAGTAGACTCAAATGGCCCGGAACAAATTTAATTATCGGGGGAAGAGCGCCCAGAGCACGTTGAGCGTGGGCGGGAAACTGCCATCTTGAAACGGAGAGCGTAAAAAAAGAAAGAAAGAACGCGTTAGGCTTAGCGAGTTAAACGGCGGACTATCAGGCTGCGAAAGGCGAAGGAGGGGGGGGACTTCGGGGTCCGGTATGCACACCGAGCAGAAGCTTTTTTTTTCGAGTGGGCGAACTTAGGCAGAAGCCATGGTCTTGCATTTCGGAGCAAAGAGTGGCTTTAATGGGATGGGGAAGAGGGGAGGGGAGGGAAGGGTGTGGGAGCAATTCAGGTGTCGGAAACCCTTTAACTTCTGGCAGCAGAGGGCGCCACCAGTCGCATTCCCGGCATTCCGCGCGGGGATGACGTCATAACGCGTTAGTCTCCAACCGTTGTCATCAATTACACTTTTTTTTTCTTTTGTTTTACGTCCGGTTTAGCAGACGTTGTTTGTTACGCTTTCCCTCTAACGGACTGGGTGTGTTTTTGGTGTTTTTGTGTCCGTGTTTTTTTCGAGCAGCCTTCGACGATTAAAGGACGATAAGTAGCTATGTGTTTTTTTTTTTTTGAGTTTAGTTGTGAGTGGGGTTTCGCTTTGAATCGTTTTGTAATGGTTTAAGCGTTAAACGCGTGCTGCTCAAACTTTGACGTTACTTGCACAATGACTTTGGACCGATTCGATTGAGTATTCATTGTTTCTTCTATGTGGTTCCTCCGGTGTGTGTTTTTCCTCCTGACCCTTGCTATTTGTTGGAAGATATGGCGTTCTTTATGCCTGTCGTTTTTGGGTATGTTGACTTTCTTACATAACCCGTTTTGGGACGATGTTTTTATCTGCTTTATAATATTCCAACGTCGACAAAAAAGAGTGGCAGATGGAGCTAAATAACATAGCTGTTAAATATTCCTAACAGTGCATCGACTAACATTTCCTCTGGTGTAAAAAGTGAAGTGAGAAAACAGGAATACGGTATAAAGATTTATTATTAACACACTTATGTTACCAACTTGTGAATATCCATTTTCTGCACGTTGTTTCTAAAAAAAGAATAGCGTGCTAAAATGCGTAGTTTCTGCATTTAATATTACTAAACAACAAAAGAATATTGCAGGGGTGGGCAGTTAGTTCTCTTGACAGTTAATTTGTGTATGCAATTTGTAAGTTAAATACTGCTCATCATAAGAGAACGGTGTGTTTAGCCTTTAGAAATCACTAGCATTAAAACAATAAACTAGCCACTTAATATTTAAAACTGATGGAAAAAGTACCACAGACAAAATGTAATAATTTTTTTAATCAAAGTTCTTCCTGCCATTTTTGTAAGTTCGCCCTGAAGAAAACTCTTAATTAAAGCGAGACTTTTTATTTGTAGTTTTATTTCGTTAAATTCGATCGGCAGTGTTCTCAACTTTCTTTTGCCTCTGAGGAAGCGAAAAACTAACTCCCGAATGCTTTTGTCTAGAACTTAAACAAAAATGGGTAGGCTCTTATTTACCCAATCGTCATCGTCATTTAGGCCCAGCGGCGATTTTCTCCACGGTCTGCTTTGCGTCTAAAGCAAACTAAGTAAAAACAAAACCTGCGAATTAAAAAAAAAAACTAGATAACGCTGGATTATTGGGGAAAGCCTACGTTGTTTATTTTCTGAATTAGTCCATTTGACAGCGTAATTGCCGAGGAATTTTTTAATGTTTGTTTTGCTTTTAGTTTGATTGAACTATTTGAACTTTTTATTCAGTTCCCGACGCGACAACAGCCTTCGTTAGTTTCGTATTTGTCTGGGCCCCGGGCGTTGAACTGTCGTCTGCTAACTTTGGAAAGAAGTTGTCTGCAACTGAATGTTCATTCGCAATTTAAGGAGGATGTACTATATAATACGTCTCGCATCTGTATTTCTCTTGCCTAGTTTCACTTTCTGGATGCGTTACGCTAGTATGTATCTAAAAATAAATAAAGGGGAGCAATAATAATAATATTCAATCAATCAATCAATCAATGTTTATTGTAGTGCCCAGGAACAACTTTGCGCTCTTGATACTGGCACACTGGATGGAAATGAATATATAAAACACCAATACAGAAGAGCAATGCACTATACAGTAGCTGCATACATAGGCGTGCGCACGGGGGGGGGGGGCAGGGGGGCGGCCGCCCCCTATAATCATCTAGGGGGGGGGGGGCGCAAAGTTGGCCCGACTCGAGGCGCGACTGCGCCGGCGGTATGGTTTCTTTTTCGGCGGCGTAAAACACCGACGGGAGGGGGGGGGGCGCTCTGGGGAAACCTCGCCCCCCCCTAATGAAAAATCCTGCGCACGCCTATGACTGCATACACGACATACACTCAGCTGAATGATAACAAAATACAATTTCTAGGTCTTGTGTACAATGATGAGAAATTGCAGTAATGTAAAAACAAGTTTGAGAGGCACTCAAAGCGAATAATATACGAAGCAGTAGCACAAGCACAGAGCCAACAATGTCTGTGCTCTCCGAAATCGATCTTAAAGTGAACCACAATCATTATTCACCCGCCGGACAGGTCTTCAATAGAAATACCAAATGCCCTGTAGCCCGAGTTAAAAATATCGCGTTTCTCAGAGTACTGGTGATAACACTCAGTCCGTCTAATAATTGGGCTTAAAAGACTAAAATATTTGGAAATATAAAATGATGATTGGTTCCGAGTAGGCACACGTGGAACCCTAAGGCACACTTCAGACAAGAGGCTTGGTAAATTAATCGAACCATGCAACGTTTTAAACAAAAACAATAGGTCCGCATTCTGCCAACGCCGGTGCAGGCTTAGCAAGTCAACACGCTCTAACGTTGCGTCATAAGTTGAACAATGAACATCCTTCATGAGGTGGCGATGTTTAAAGATGGAAATAAAGAATTTCTGAACTCGTTCGATTTCCAATGAGTTAGTTTATAGATTCCGTTCCACACAACTGAGACATATTCTAACTGGGGCATGCATAACGAGCGGTACAACGTGAGAAACGCAGAAGGATGCTTGAAGTCCTTCGTTAAGCGAGAGTCAACACCCAGCGTGCGTAGATACGAGTTAACGAGCCTAGTTACGTGACTAGAGAATCGCAGGCTAGGATCGAACATAACTCCTAGATCTTTCATTGCATATCCCCGGGTCAGGGGTTCACTATGAATACTATATGCGAAAAATGCATTCTGTGCCTTCCGAGTAAATGCCATAACGCTTGGTTTTAGCACGGTTTAAGAGAAGATTATTGGCTGAGCACCACCTAAAGAAAGAACATGCATCTTTCTGAAGCCTAGCGCACATCATCTAAAGTAACTATTTCTTTGTAAATTTTAATGCCATCAGCGTATTGCAGGAACGAAGAATTAGAAGTAGCACCAGAGACGTAATTTACAAAAATTGTGAACAAGAGCGGTCCTAGGACAAATTCCTGAGGAACGTCAGAACTTGCCCCTTACAATGAAGATTTCATGTTGTTGACGCGAACGTACGCTTTCCTGTTTGACAAATAGCTTTAAAACCAGTCGTATACTGTGTCACAAACCCCGTAGGTGGAAAGCTTTCATAGAAGGATCATATGATTTACAACGTCAAATGCCTTGCTTACGTCAAAGTCGACCTACGTCTAGCTTACCTCTGCTGTAGATTACGTGGGATGCGGTAGACATAAAACTTACAAGATTTGTAGTCGTTGATCTGCCAGTCATAAACCCATGCTGATTAGAGAGGGTTAAGTTTCGAAATTTGAAAGACAAGAATTGATGAATGACTGTTTCAAAGAGTTTGGAAAATGAAGAGAGAAGGGAATCGGTCTATAGTTGAGAACATCACCTTTCTTTCACGATTTTAGAACCGGAACGACCACGGCAATCTTCCACATTTCGTGGTATACTCCTGACCTTAATGAGTTGTTAAATATCGAACATACACTCTAAGAAATGCTTGCGCGTCTACTTACCTGCAAAACACTCAAAGAGCCAATCCCTGTGATCTACGAAATCAGCTCAGCGAATGATGAGGCGGAACATCCGTTTAGACCTAAAACTGAAGTACGCGCTGTGGCATTACGCAATGCAAAGCGTCATGCTTGCATTGCGTAATGCCACAGCGCAGACTTCATTTTGACCTTCCGACCTTCGACAGCGCTTCGGTGTCTCGTGCACCTAGAGCGCGCGCGCGCACGAAGTCGAAGTACGGCGGATGGAACGGAGGGCGTGCCGGAGGTGCGGGTGTTCCAAAGACCCGCACTACCATAGCCTCCTATATACTTACAAAGCCTGGCAGACTGCCACGAGAAGCGGCCGCCGAAATCGAAAAGGTAGAGTGGCAGACGGCGGATGGGAGAGGAGAGCCACGTGACTGGCGCCTCTCTGCGGCGAGACGCCGAAACACACTTCTCCCGAGCGAACAAGTGTGTTTCGGGTCCTCGCCGCTGCAACGCTGTGCGCTGACGTCCAGGTTCCCCGAGAAATGGATCTTTGGTGCTCTGTGCTGCCAGGTCCTCCCGACTCTAAATCTGCGACCGGGCACTCTATGGCTCCGTCGTCGAACTGCCAGGCTTTGTGAGTATAGAGGAGGCTATGGCACTACAGATCTCATTCTGCCTGGCAGGACGTAAGCCCAGTCGCACCCGCCAAATCAATCCACGTAGAGCGTGACGCGGTCAACATGAGCCTGTATGCCTCACTCTCATTGGCTGGGAGTAAACGATCATGTGCTCACAGCGACAACCAATGGCATTCTTGTCAGAAGCTTGCAGTATGAGACATCTCGGAACATAAACGCTAGCACAAGCGCTTTCAGACATGAAACGCTGGCTTCCAGGCATAAAAAATAAAACGCTTGCATAAACGCTTTCAGGCATGAATAAAGCACAAACGTTTCTGTATGTGCCAAACGGCAAAAGTTAGAATAAGCAAAAAAAAAAAAAACTTGGCTCGTGTTTTTTTTTTACAAATGCAATTTTTTTTTTCGAAATTTTAGTGCACTTATGGTGTTTGGAGCCTGTCTCCGACTGGTGTGTTTAGCGTCCTAACCCGCCCACGCATCAAAAGTTGTCCCGAAGTGGCAACAATTAAGTGACGTCACAGAAGCCGCGGAAAGTCCTTCTGTCGGATGTCGCGACCCTGGCGGTTGGTCGTAGAAATGCTGGCGAAAAGCACGAGCGAACGCGAGTGTCACTGTGGTCACGGCGTCCTTCTGGCTGTCGAGGCTTCCGTGGACTGCCACACTGGAGCAGAACGACCTGCAGGAGAACAGGCGTCTGCCACATCTAGCACCGCTGCTGTCACACCGCCAGGATCGCGACCGGCAAGAGCGGGACACTCCTATGACGTCACAAGATGGAAATCGAGGGACCACCTTTTTGGACGCGGTAAACACACCAGTCGGAGACGCGTTCCAGGCACCATAGTGGCACAGCCTGGATCATAGCCTCCTCTATACTCAAAAAGCCTGGCAGTTCGACGACGGAGCCATAGAGTGCCCGGTCGCAGATTTGGAGTGCGAGAATCTGGTAGCACAGAGCGTCGAAGAGCCATTTCTCGGGGACCTGGACGTCAGCGCACAGCTTTTGCAGCGGCGAAGACCCCAAACACACTTGTTCGCTCGGGAGAAGCGTGTTTCGGCGTCTCGCCGCAGTGAGGCGCCAGTCACGTGGCTATCCTCTCATCCGTTGTCTGCTCGTTCCACCTTTTCTATTTCGGCGGCCCTTCTCGTGGCCATCTGCTAGGCTTTGTCAATATATAGGAGGCTATGGTGTAGCAGACATCACTCAGCAACTGCGGCGGCGGCTCTTGCGGCCGTTCGAGGTTCCGTTTGCGGTCACCTAATTCGCTCCTGTTTCGCCATGCGGAGGGACCCCGAATAACGATCTGTTGACGACGCCCCAAGTTGGCGCGTCGGGTGTCGGTAGCTGTCCGCGCGTGGCTCCCGTTTCCGAGTCAAGATCCGCGGCTTACGTAAGCAGCAATTACGCCCTCCATCTCCATTTCATGGCACCCATTTTCGTTTTACGTGTCTCTTTTGTCTGCTGCTTTTTGTGAAGTGGTTACCCTGTCAAGTCCCTTTTCATCGTTCTAGTCGCTGATCTGTTTTCATGGGAGGCCCACTGGTCACAGACGCGGTGGGCTTGTTTTATGATAAGAGGAAGATTCGATGGCACTTGGCAGAATTCACCTTATATAGAATGGTCACGGTGTTTCATACGCTATAAAAAAAGAAAAAAAAACGCAAATTTTGACGCCGGCCCATAAACAGCTGAAACGTTCACCGATTGTGCATAAAAGTGGTGGGCTCTGTAAAACTTCAAGGCGTAGATTTTTTTTCTATTAGAATTAGACCAACAAACTTGCCAAAGTCGACGGTGGACGTGTTCGCAGAACATCGAATTAGCGCCGAATGTAAATTGTAGCCTCATCTACCGATAGGCGCAGCAAACAGACGATGCACTCTGTTGTCTGCTCGCTTCGCCTATCGGGTGATGGCGCCACAAGTTAACGCGGAGCGCATGCTCGTCTGCTTCTTGCACGTGGGTGCGATTGTGTCAGAACGCCGAGCTCTGATTGGCTGATTGAAAAAGATAGTGGGTAGACCTCAAAGCTTCTAGCATTGAGGTCTACCCACTATCCTTTCAATCAAAGCCAATCGAGAGCTCAGCGTCGTTGTGATGTCGACCGCAACTCCTGCGCAAAACGCAGACGACTTGCTCTGCGCGTACCGTCACTAGCTATGTCGTCTGCGAACGCGTCCGCCGATCCCTTTGGCAAATTTGTTGGTCTCCTTTTTTACACAGAAGAAAACTACATCCTAAAATCTCACAAGGTAAAATCCACTAGCTATATGCACATTTGGCCAATGTTTGACCCTTTTGTATGTTCAGGCACCCATTTTTCTGGTTCGTTTGACAGCGTAATGTCCCCTGCGGCCACCTTATACTTGCAAACGCGTATAAAGTTCCAAGGACTAAACACTTCTGACTGTACTCTAGAAGAATGCTCATGTCGCCAAAATAACCATGTTGCTCATGCCGGCGTTAAGTAATGCTATTCGGTTTCCAGGTCATAACCGGGCGCATACACGATCGTTTGTTTTTTTGTGTTTTTTTTATTATCAAAACGTCAAGCAAGAGAACGACGAACGTTTCTCGAAAGCTCTTGATGTTTCGTAACATCTCTCATTTCGCTTCCGCTATCATTTTGCTGTTCACTCTTTATATATATATTTTTTTCCCCATTTTAGAATGGATGTTGACTTTGCTGCCGAGCTTCTGACCCTCTTGGGCCCCGGACCCTACGATCCATTTGAAAAATGGTCGCCATTTTCACATCCCAGAAGACAACTTTTGTGAGGGGATGTTTTTTACGCCCTAAAAAAAGAACCAAACAGAATTAATAAACTAAAACCTCGCCCAGAATCATGTACTGACAGAAGAAAGGTCCAACAAAACTTAGACCTACTCCAAATCGCTTAGTTTTTTGTTTTTTTTGCCACCGTTTACTACATTATAATCGTCTTCAAAATACGATATAAACAGGCTTCAAAAGGCGAAATAAACAGTCGTACTCCGCTGATTAAATAGACTGATGGATGAACGGATGAGACTGAAACCTTTGAATCGGGCGGCAGCTCGCGCCACCTGGTCAGTGTTCTTATAGCGGAGCTGTTAAGGGCTAGGTTCCCCAGGATCGTGTCCGTGTTTGTCGACACAAACCTACCTGGACAGCTACCGCCATCTATAAGCGACGGCGGCAAGCACGCAACCAGTATGGTTTCCGCCGTCGCTCGTAGATGGCGGCAACGTTTCCAGCTGTAATAGAAGAATGGATAGTTGGGCGCGTTGGTGGGAATTTATCGTAGGAAACAGCGCGAAAAACAGACGACGACGAAGAAGAAGCACACAGTGTATCGAGTACAGCTCCGCTGGTGTTCCTTCTTCACGAGAGTGGAAAGGCTGAACGATTTTTTTTATTTTCTATTTATTTAACAGACTTACTTAATGGCGCCCACCTTTCCAAAATGGGGCGCAATCTAGTAGCTGCTGCGCGAATTATTTAAGTCTGCCATTGTTTGAGCACGTACTCTGAGCGTGTATTGGACGCGAAAGAGGCGTTCCTGCTCGGAGTGAACTCGGCTTAGCTCGTGTCGAAAACCAGTACTGTGTCACCGCTCGGCGAGAATAGACCATTTGCTGTCTTACCCAAGCATCAAGGAGAATGCAGGGATTGGTGTTCCACGCGCCACACGCGCACGGCTTTCCTGTATAAAAGATGCGAAGTAAATAACCAAAAGAAAGCATTGACGGACGCGCGTGCAAGATCCCATTTGTTTTAGGTATTTGCTTTAGAAAATTTACTACTGCTGAGGCCAGCACGTGCGGCGCGTGGAACACCAATCCCTGCATTCTCGATCCTTGATGCTTGGGTAAGACAGCAAATGGTCTATTCGGATCCCAAGCGTACGTTTCGTGCCCGTGGATGGATGGACGGATGTTGATCAGAGCCGTATATGTAGAGAGTTTGGTCAATGAGAGGCGCGGGCAGAGCCAGGGCGTGCAGCAGACTCGGAAGAGGACTTGGCATGCTCTCTTGACCAACCAGAAGCTGAAAAGAATCCCCTAAAGGTGGTAGCGAGAAACAGCTCTGATCAAAGGTCTATGTTCGTAAATGGTTTTAATAAGCGCGTAAGAGTGAAGTGTGATAATCCTTTGTGGTAGAAAATAGGGTGCACGTGTGCGCGGCTTAACTCTGTTTTGCTCGGACAGAGTGTAACCGCTCGAACGGCAGATTCCCGGCCTTGGCGCTTGGCGTACGGATTATGTCGATCGTTCCGCTTGTCGCACTCTTCCACCATCAATTTGGATGAGCGTGAGTGAAACATCACGTGTACCATATTTTCAGTCATCGAGAGTTACTCCAATGCAGTTATCAGGTTTGTTTCTCGCGACCACCGCCAGGGCATTATTTCCGGCTTCTGGTTGGTCACATTCGAATTTCTGAAGACGCCCTGGAACACGCCCAGCCAGCTTTCGGCCAATGGCAGCCTCCGCATTTGTCTCCTATACTTCCCAACGAATGGCCAAACTCTCTACATATACGGCTCTGATGTTGATGGCTGTACCCTTTGTAAGGGGCGCTAGCTTGCGCCACCTACGCCAAGTCCGTGAAACGACGACCGCCAAGGTTGCTTGATTTAGGTTTGGAAAAGAGCCTATTAGCTTTCTACAACAAATATGCAAACGGAATTTCAATGCTGAGTGTTTTTTTTTTTGCTTTATTCAACTTTATTAATCAAGTATATTGTTATTAATATCAATTTGGAAAAGCCGCGTTGCGCTACATAAGGGTTGATTTATTTCTATGCAGGACGACTGGTAAACTTATAGAAGTTACATTTCTTTCCACGAGCAAAACATTATTTCATTACGCAAGCAGAATATAGAATGTTATATACGAATATAATTTTTAAAAAAGCAGTCAGTATTAAGGGCCTTCCTGGCCCAGAGTTTCGTCAATACCTTGCATGTTTACGAAATTGTGAGACATGGCCAGTCTGATGTAAACATGACAGGTAACTTTCGGCATTACACGTAAGAACCGGGTTTACCTTTACTGCTGCTATTTCGTCCTTTCACGTGGCCCATTTTCAACATGTCAGCTGAACTGTTCTTTGTGTGCAGTAGAACTCCTTTGTAACAAACAATTGCTATATTAAGGAACTCGAATGTCCTACCAGTCAGCCAACTCTTGTTATAAACTTTAGCAACGGGTTTCTTTTTATCTTCCATACTCCGTCGGTTCGTATGGCATGTACCAGTCCAGCATATAGAATGGTGCTTTCTTTGCATACGGCTAAGATAATTTAAAACAAATGCATCTACTTTTTGGAACCAGTAGCCTGTACCGGGAGTTTTTCGCAGGTATAATTACGTTTAGATCGGCATGCCTGGTAGATACAAAGTGTGATACTTAGCCCATGTGCGTTTTGTGCAACCGTCGTTCGGTATAAATGGATCACTATGTATTGTATACGACATATGTTTCGCTTCCGTTTTTTACGACCTTAAAACGGCGCAAATGTGGAATTTGAAGAAAAAAAATGGAAAACAGGCTCAAAGAAGCGATTGCAATTCGACAGTGATAGGATTTGATCAAACTTTCGAAAGGGTTTAAGAAACTGCGGCGACACGGACGATAAAAAAAATTCAGACAATCCAATGTTACGTGACTGAGCGGAGAAACGAGTCTTACACAAACGTATTCATGAATAATCCAAGAGGAACAATAAAACACCATCGACACCAAAAACAAAAAAGGAAAATTCACTTTTTTATTTTATTTAAGAAACAAGTTTGTGGGATATAAACTGCCGAAATCCGAACACGAGGTCACGTAAGCCTCGCCACATACACGAAGCGACAAAGCGACCAAAAACAGGAGTACGAAACTTTCGAAAGCCAAGTAAACAAACACTCGATAAGGTTGTTTGTTTCTTTGCCCTGTAAGCACTCGGTTCTTACGACATAATACCGGAAAAGCAAAAGAAACTACGCAACTATAGCGAAACACCGTAAGTCTTTATATCCAGGAACGCCGCGAAAAATAAAGGCGGATGGTCGAACGCTGCTAGGCCTACTCCGGGTCCCTCACCATCGTCCGCAGTCTGTCTGCTAACAAAAAATACACATAAAATTGACAAAAACGCCATCTATCATTGTTAAGGGGAACTTCGTAAAAAAAACGGAAAAATTCCTCCTCTCGTTTTTTGCTCTTTTTTTATTTTTCCTCGAAGAACCTTGCTTTTTCAAGTCACAGCGCTATTTGCTTCGTGGTTTTATGGGGCTTATTGGTAGAGGGAACTACTGGCGTGGTTTAACTGGGTATCGCTGGCGAATACAATAAAAAACCAAACCAAAAAGAAGTTTAGTGGCGACCACCTACTGCCTGCATCCTAAACTTTAACCAACCATCTCCGGTCGTAAAACCTGTAGTACGTCGTTCCGGTTAAATAGCTTTTTATTTAAAGTAGAAAAGTAAAAAATAGAACTACGCTTTGGTATATATCTTATTGCTTTGGTTGTGACGGGGCAACGTATATACCTAATGCACTTGCGTAACGTGTTTCGCTTCAGGTTGCTCCTCTTCCGAGGGAGGAGTGGGAATACGTATATATTACCGTCAATTCCGACGGCACGCTATGCTCTATGAGAGGCCGAATTTAATCAACGTGACGCCACGTAGAGACTCGTTTAAGTTTTTGTTTAAGCTCTCAATCAACGCCTTCTTTCCGAATTTGTAACGTAAAGAAGCAAAAAAAAAAATCCTTCATCTTTTTTTTTTATTTAAGAAGAATAGGCGGCGGTGATACCTTTAGATAGACGCGTGCCGCGTGCGTGTATAGGTGGTGAGGATTGCGCAAGACGGTTTGATGTATTGATGCGTTAGAAAATGCAGTTTGCGATATGCAAAATGCAGCTCATACCGCTCTAGTGGACTTACAAAACGACTGATACCACCGGCTGCTTACGTAAGCAGAATGTCGTCACAGGCAAGTATTTTTTTAAGATAAACTTTTGGACGATGAGTGGAAATTATAGCCCATCTGGTAAGATTTCAGTGGGACTTCGGCCTGTTCTTGTGGAGTTCCGCCATCTTAAAAAAAACGTTGAACCGTGCATTGATACAAAAAAAAAATCAATCGTGCCTTTCGTAATTCTACACCCGCAAGTTGAAAGGAATATATGTTTTACGAGTTGTAATTGTAGGGCGTCCATGCAAATTAATCCAAAAGTATACGTAAAACACCGCGAGTTACAAAATTGTTTGAACACTACAACGCACCCGAGTAGTATCACTGCAGCATATGAATGGCAAGCGAAACTATAAACAAGTAATGTGACATTAGGTTGGATGGATGGATGGATGGATGTTGATGGCTATACCCTTTGTAACGGATGGTAGCTTGCGCCACCTAGCGCAAGTCCAAAAAGACAAACTGTTGCCCTGATGTGATCCCTTTCCTTCTATTTCTAATCTAGGAATATTCTACGAGACCTGAAGAACGGCTCTGTAACACGCGTGTACATTTTGTACAACTGTCGTCTTAAAGGGTTATGCGGCTGAATATTTGCCAATAACATAAAAAAACAATAACTTTTAGTAGCATAAGATGTAACAGCATTATTAATGTCACCATATTCAATATAGTTTTAGTCTATAGGAATATTTTAGGGGATACAGAAAGCACTGTAACATGTTTAGACTACCTGGAACTGTCTTCTTTCAAGGTTATTTAACTGAAAAGATCTCAAATAATGCCCCAAAAACATAAAAAAGTTCATAATTATACCCTACGGAGTTTTACTTAAATTCACACAGTTTACTGCGTTTTCACCGGCGGGGAAGCTTAACGATTGAAAGGAAGAAATATTACAGGGATTAGTATATGAGGACACGATACCAGGGTCTAATTAAGATGCATAGTCAAAAGAGAGGGGGCATCGAACTTAATCAAAAATATAAAACATTGCGAATAGCTTAAATAAATGTATCAGTCGACTCGATGCCCGCGTTGTGGAATAAATATAAACAAGCTCCCCAGTATCTCCTCTCAATGTTTGACTAGCAAGTCAACATATTCCAAGTTAGACACAATACATCTAAGCGAGCATTCGGGGATTTTTAATGCACCATAATTTGCAAAAATCCGTCGATTTTTTTCTTAGCCACAAGGAATGTTATTTTCTTTTTCATTTGTTTATGCAACGATTCATATCTAATGTATTGTTTCTAGATTGTTCTCGAATAAATGCAAATTAACGGGTTAAAAAAAAGCTGTCTTCGGTTCAGCAAAGATGTCTCGGCGACAAGAACAACTCACAATCGTAAATTTGCAAAGGAAGACACTCAGTTTTTGAAATGTGTTTTGGGAACTATACCATATTCTTATCTCCGGTCATGCACACTAGTTAGGAATGCATCAGCCCGCGTTTTCCATAGCCCGACCATTAGCAAATGGTCAGCCTACGGTCAGACCATTACGAATGGAATATGCGTTACGGTTTGATTATTCCTTTAAAAAATATCGCTGAGGCGCATATCTTAACATCAAAATATCTGTGCCCGTACGTTCCTTTCTGCTTCTTTTTTTTTACTCCAACCATATTTATTTCTAGACTAGATCTGGGTCGACTGCCTGCTTACCATGGATAAACTTTCTCTGCATGCAACCCGTTTGCAAGCTTTTTTCGGAGTCATTTTTTGTATTCTCAGGAATATTGCTTTTGGGGCTCAATCCTCGTCGAATTTGTTATTCTATGGGAAGATGACCTACAATTCGTTGTCAAGCCGCTTTTTAAGTACTCTCTTTATTTCATCAGCGAATTACCGCGACGTGAGTAGTGTAACTGCCGTTCGATCAAAAGTATATTTGAAATACCGTATCTTTTTTTACCATAGTCCGCACAAACAAATTTTGACTGAAAATGTTTTTGTTTAGATAATCTGCATTTGGTGCCTAGATCGCGACGATGTTTTTACTTCCTAACAGGCTTAAGTTGAGTTAGGTGGTATTCATGTTATTACAGAGAGGTCAACTTGGACATTAGACAACCATAAATAGGGGGAACGAACATACACAGCGGCGTCTATGTTCGTTTCCTTTCTTTGTGGCTTTCCAATGTTAATGCTGATACCTTCTGTAGCGTTTACTTTATCAATCTCTTACTCCCGGTAAGAATGATAGGTTGTTAGTTGCGTACAAACAGCACTTTATGCAGACCAATAAAACAATACAAATGCAAATTCGACTTATTTTTAATAGCTTGTACAATTTGTCTTTTTTATAATTTGCAATTGTTGTAAAAAAACGAAACTGTAGTACCGCGTAGAAAAGATTTTATAACCACGACTTGCTGGTATTTGTGCAAGAAAAAAGAAATTGATCTTGATCCACGTTATCCGCTCGAGCACAGCTACCTTGGGCATTGCGTAAAGCGCGGTGCAAACCGAAGGCGGCTGTCCGATCCGACATCCGATTTCGGCAAGAAAACCTGTCCGGAAAGGAGGAAACATCACGTTTTGTTCCGATGCCTTCCGATTTTCGACGGACGCCTCGTTCGGCCGGCCTTGTCAGTATGGGAGTGACGAAAACACCGGAGACAGCCAATCACACACCCGCGGGGGAAGAGAGTGGAGAGGGTGAGAGAAATTCCGACCCGGAACAAGGCAGGCAGGGAGGAGCACTACAAAGCCAGTTGCGTTGGGTGACCGCAACTCGACGTCACCCAATCGGCCTCGCGGATCCAGTTTGGCCGTGCTCCGGCAAGGTCCGGCTTGTGGATGCGTGCAAACCAAAATCGGTTCTCGACGTGCCCGCCTCAAGTTTTTTTTTTGTTTCTTTCTTTTCGCCGAAATAGGATGTCGGATCCGACAGACGATTTCGGTGTGCACAGGTCTTTAGTCGTAGGAGCGCCGAGGGCAAAAAACACACGTACAATTTCAAATATTCTTGCTGAGTATATAATGCCAAGTGTGAAATAGCGTGATTTCGACAACCGCACTGGGCTACTACCACACTGATAATGTAGTGACTTAAAAAAAAATCCAAACACTGTATACTATAGAATTCACCTCAAGACAGACCCCTCATCGTGGGCCGTAAACGTTTGAAGTTGTGTAGCCTGCTGGCTATACAGTCAGGAAGAAGCGTATAGTTACAGTACTCCGTTCCGCGATCAAGTCCAACCGCGGTCAAAGCTGCGACCTGAACGGAGCCACAATTAAGCGGCGCCGAATGTCCATCGTCACAGCTATCGTCGTCTTTTGTGCCTTTCCTGTCACTGGCCAAATAAGTCACGCACACAAAAAACGCAAGAAAGCGGAGGGTCAGGCCGCATTTACTGTGCGTGATTGGATCAGCCAATCACGCGTAGTGATTGGCAAATGCATAAAGACGACGAGCGGCGTGACGATGCACTTTTGAGGTTGTTTGATTGACACGGTCCGATCGTAGGTTTGGCTGCCGCTGAAGGTCTGACGTGTAACGGCGTTTATAGCGAAGCGCTAGAACGCATAGCGCTTCCAGTCCGTAGACTGCAGTGTACGCGTATAAAATGATCGTAAACATGAAAGACAATCACACGGAACACGAGCCGCGATAGGCACTTTCCGACTGCAACGTTGGCGGTCGACGTTGCTCGCAGACGAAGCGCGCGCGTGATTGGGTCCACGTCCTCCTCGCCGAACGCTAACGCGGCCCCACTGGCGGACTGGCGTCGGCGCGCAATTTTTAAAAAGGGTCTATTGCCATCCATTTGCTTCGGAGAGTTTTTGCTAATGCTTCGCTGTTTGATGAAAAAGTGTTTCAGAATTGCCTGGAAGAATGACCCTTATTTTATTTTGTCGTCGGGGTGATGATTTATTGCGTATAGACGTAATTAAAAATATATGTTATGAATTGAGCAGCCCACGTAACTAAGATACCAGTTGTCCGGGATATCGGTGACGGATGGTCGGAAGCTTCTTTCGTACAGAACTCGACAAACGACCATTTCCATTTTTTTTTATATCTTCGTCTTTTTTTTGTTTTGTTTTTGTACATTTTAATAATTTAAGAGCACGCTATTAGCCGTAGTAACGCGGCATTAACCAGGTGGCGCCACGCGCGGACAATAAGGCGCGCACGGGCGTAACTATTACGAAAAACGGGAAGCTAACTAAGTTCAAAGACGCCTAGATGTGAAAATACAAATATCTCCAATGGAAAGTAACTTGCAAATTTGTGGTGGCCGTGTCCCACGAAAATGTCTAGTACGCATGCGTGACGAAACAACGTTAGGACATACAAAACGCGTAGTGAAATATGCATGCAAAACGACGAACCGCTTCATCACGTGACCGAGTAAAACAACCAAATGCATAATGATCCCTTTCGCAAGGACGTAGAATTACTTTACGATACAGACGAAAAATTCGAATTGTAACAGATAAGCCGTTTTGGAACTGTCATCTCAAATCAATCGGTGGCGACCACAGCGCCACCGGGCACCTGGTGGCGTGTCATTAGAGCAACGAGCCGTGCTACTGCTACGACGTGCATTTCGATCTCTGGCGGACGTCGAAGAAACGCGCTAGGCGAAATAAACAGCACAGAAACGGTCCCGAACAAAGTTTTAGAACTGGAAACAAACGAGGCGGTCGATATCAGCTATGGTGGACATTTCATCCGGAGGACCGCCCCAACAAGCGAACCGTTGAAAAAAGTGGTCGATGAAAGCGGAGGACAGTTCGGGGCATCGTTAAAATCGAAGCCTCGCGGGGGATGTGTTCCTATCTGAAATCAACGCGGAATATGCACTTGAGATGCGGCGGCCCGCTGTAGCTCTATAAACTTCCGCTTCGGCGAACCGCTTTGAAGTCTGGATAGATGCCATTGGATATGCAGCGTCCGATGGTATGATTCCCTACAAGCGGAAGGTGGTTTGTTAGTACACTGATGCGAAATATCGTTTTTGAAACGTCGTAGAATACCCGGATGGTGATGGTAGAAAAGACCGACACAAGACCTCGACATCGAAATGACGTCAACAGCGTGACGTGGCCACGCTGGTCACCTGACCACCGTCTGCCAAATTTTGCGGATTTTATTGACTTGGTACGTCTCGAATTTTGGCGGCCATTGCGATAGTGTCACCGCCGCAGCAGCGCTGGTGGGACGCAAAACACACCAGTCGGAGTCCGGCGTTCCAGGCGCCGTTATAACAGGAACGCTGACGTGGCAGCACTCGCCTCCAATCTGCGTCTGCGTTCGGCTTCACTGGTCCCGCGGTTCAACACCTCCTCGAGTCAGAGACAGCTTCAAAAGCGCAGGGTGTTGCCTAGCATGTTCGCTCTTCTTGCTTCGTGATTGGCTATTCAGCGGTTTTGCATCTGCCAATGGCGCAGTTTCATTGGCTTGGCCGAGCGTTAATAAGATGCCCAGGATTCGCCACACCCTGCACATTTTAGACATTGTCGGTTACTGTGCGGAGCGGAAGTTCGTCTGCCTCTTGCACAGAAGCTGCGATGATGTCGAAACACCGAGCTCTTATTGGCTGATTAAAAAAAATGAAAGAAAATAGTGGGTAGACCTTAAGACATCTATTCTTTGATGTCTACCCACTATCCTTTCAATCAAATTCAATCGAAGCTCGGCGTCGTACTGACGTCACCGTAACTCCTGCGCAAAAAGCAGACGACTTGTTTTCAGCATAGACGGCATTGGCTCTGGGACGTCTTCTGAGCATGCGCACTAGCCCTATCCTGCAAAATGCCA
The DNA here is from genome assembly GCA_037355805.1 of Ixodes ricinus. NCBI lineage: Eukaryota > Metazoa > Arthropoda > Arachnida > Ixodida > Ixodidae > Ixodes > Ixodes ricinus. Next base: position 113,773 of record JAZHYW010003410.1, read on the forward strand.
GACACCGCGGCGCGTGCGTCCAAAACACAATGACTTGGGTTTGTTTTTTCTTCTTTTTTTCTGCGTGCTGAAGCCCCGGAAAGGTGTGGGGCAACCGCTTACGACGGTACGAATCAACGGATCGTTCCCCAAAAGCGAGCAAAGACTCCGCAGCCTCCCTTCTCAATCATCCGAGCCGCTACGTTGATCTGCCGAGTCAAATGAACTCTACAGAAAGAATTGCGCAAGCGATCGAAGCGCGCAGGTGGCCAGCCGGTCGCTGACGTCATGAGATGAAGAGTATGGATCGAAGCAGATGATGAATCAGCTTCCCCGATGCACTCTGCCTTTTTTTTTCGTTTCTTCCCTTTATGCTTAACTGTGCGATATACCTCGACGTTGTGAAAGTTAGGCATGCGAGCGAGCCAGCAACATTTTTTTTTATATTTTATTTTAGAAATCGGGGTACTCCAGAGTTCCGGAGTCGTGCATCCTGAACTCAGACCTCAGCCGGCGTTACCATTGAATTGTTAACGTGCTCCATATTGTTTATTCTCCCACTTTAAGTCCGATCGCAGACGACACTATGCGATCATATAGAGCTGATGAAGCAGCGCCAAAAGTGTTTCGTCATTGCGCGGGTCGTTTTTGTGCATCTGCTATCAGTGACTCAACCAATCGCGCACAGCAAATGCTTCGCGACGCGCTTTTGCTTTGTTTTCGAGCGTGATTGGTTTAGTTTTCAGTCTTATACATCGTCTGCCCAGAATGCGCCTTGTGGAAAGCGTTTTGGAAACATGGGTCGTTAGCAGGTGGCTGAATAGAAGGAACGAAGCCAATTATGGCCGCCAGTGAATCCGCACGTCTTTTCAGGGTGTCTCACAATACGCAGATCGAACTTTTGTTGTAACAGCTAAGCTCAGAGGAGAGAAAAATATAAAAGATTTAATCTTTGCGCCCGAATATCTGAGAATCGGAAAGTTCTCCTTCCCAACGGAAGACTTGGGAAAGAAAACTCGAGTGATTTTCGCAGCACCGATGGGATCTTGTTCGATCCCCATGTGAATGAGCCAGGTATGTACAAGTTACTCAAGAAAGTAATTAAGTTAAGCTACTGAGTATCGGCCATAGAACTAATTTAACTAGAATAGAAATTAATCAAAAGGAAAGTAATGGAGTAAATTACTACCGTAGAAAAAGTAGATAATTACCTTTGAAGTTACATCTATATTTTTTTCTGGTGACACCAAAGTACATAGGTTTTGATCCGTTAGCAATATCCTGCTAGCCGAATATAAACCGGCTTGTGTTTTCACAGAAAGGCTTGAATAGCTGGTGCAGCTTCTGCGTACCTAATTGTTTTGTCCTTTTTTGTTTGTTTTTAGTCAATGCTGTACTGCGGATGCATCATTTCTACTTTGAGGTTTAGCACTGCCTGAGCTTGATTTTCCAGATAGTGTTTGGTTGTTTACAGTGTTGCGTAAAGTACATTTAAAAAGTACTTGAAGTAGTGTAGTAAGTAAATGAGAGGTTATGTAATTCAAGTAAAGCAGTAAGTACACCGGGTGCAATGTACTTGAAGTAAAGTATACTATAAATTAAATGCACTTTCAAAGTAAATTTCAAGTACTTTTTAAGACAATCTTTCATGATGCGCTTTCATCCCCTATACAGTGTTTTATTTTAACTGGTATGCATTGCTCCAGGAGTAATCGGAGGTGCATCAGTACTTTTTAATTTTATTTTTTTAATGGCGCAAATATTGGATAAAGTTAAGTCGCCGCAGAGTAGTTGATTTACTCTCGCTGACGAAACATTTAACACAATCAACTTATAAGGCGCTCATTTGTATCAGTCTTATTGCCGCCCTTACTTCACTCTGAAAAATGACCAGATGATGTCTCGAAAGACGGTAGCGTGTTTTCTCATGACGATACGCCACTTTTTGTTTTCAAATTTGAACAAACAATGTACTTTGAAGTCAGGAGTTGTACTTTTCTCACAAAATATCAGAAAAAAAATACTTTAGTAAAGTATAAGTACATGCTCAGAGAATGTACTTCAAGCAAAGTACAAGTTTTCTTAACCTACTTGAAGTTGTACCTTATGTACCTTTTACTTAAAGTGCTTCCCAATACTGTTTATTTATTTATTTTTTATGTAAAAACGTTGGGGGAATTACGACGTTTCTGGAACGACCTTGGAAACTTGGAAGACCTGCATATTCTGAGTTTTGGCTGGAAAGGCAACGCAGAGAGGTCACCTTTGCGTTGCCCTATAGCGCTCGATTCTTCAAGTACATCACAAACTACGGGTGCACCATATGAGCTTCAGAGCGGTTGCTGCATTTTGTTGCCTCTTTAGAGTGAGGGTGCACGCAGTTCGTACACCTCCTGTAGTGGGCGAAGATTCCTACGTTGGGGAGAAGCGGGGACAAGCCCTTTCTTCAAATGCGTAAAGTCTCCTTGAGGTTCGGAACACAAAAAAACGCCAGTCTATGGCACTAACCCTGCAGTTACTCGGCCTCACTTAAGACGTGTCTGTCCGTTCCCCAGGCGTCGCAGCAGGGTTGTTGCAGGTGGGGTGCTCGTGAAAATTTTACCGGGTTTCAAACCCCCCCTCCTCCCCCACCCCTGCCTAAACCACATGCAAACCTCTTTGCAAATCTCAGCTGATCTTCCACCATTTTATAAATTTTTGTGCAGGAACGGTGTTTGTTGATAAGAAAACCTACCACAAAAATTCGAAAGCAATTTGTAATTTGAGTAGAAGTTACTCGGAAAAAGTAATTAAAGTAAACTTCTAATTACCAAAATAAAAATGTAATTGAAAGTTACTGAACTACTCAGGAAAGTAGTTCAAATACAGTAACTTGAGTAGAGTAGCTGAACTACGTACAAGTCTGGGAGGAGCATCATGCCTGCGTTCGTTCGTGCATATACTGAGTGAATCTCGTTAAAGACTCCAGGCTACCAGTCGTGCTGCCCTTGTCAAATTTTCCATCTACAGCGTACACACCAGACCTCCCGCTGTCGGCAGGCCTCCCGCTGTCGAAAGTTCCGCGACCCAAATTATATACTCACCAAGAAGTCTTCGTTTAGGCTAAGCACTTGCGCTTGATGTTCTACTCTCTACGAAAGGTAAGAGTCAAACAGCCGCTAAAGAGAGGCCAGTGGTGCGTTCTTGCCTATGGGGCAAGCTAGAAGGAAGCAGACATCAAACGCACCAACATTCATAATGACAACTGCCGGTGTCCCCTTTTGTGTAACGGCTTATACGGCCGGCACGCGAAACGGAGTTATAAACGCACCTACCTACTTCCCCGAACACGCCTCCATGCACGCGCTCAAGCACACGCGCACAAGCGCTGTAGATAATAGCTTAAATCTCGCACAACCTCCATCCCTCCCCACTTGGATCGATTTTTCTCGCTGCTTGACTTCGAAGCTTTCTTCTTTTTTTTTGTAGTTACTTTTTGGCTACTTTGTGCACGCCCGTGTCTTCCTTATCTCTTCGTTAATCTCGTTAAGCTTGTTAAGCCCGGCCTGGAGTAATCTTCTAATTAACGAGCACCTAGGGTGGGCGCCAACCGTCGCTAATATATCGCTTCCGCTGCGGCCATTTACTGGATCCTTCAGTATTCCTTTTTTGTGTTTTGGTTGTTGCGTCGTTCGCTCGTTTTCTTGACTAACGCTTTGAGAGGAAGTACGCTCCGCATAATGTCATCGTCATCGTTTATAAGAAAAAAAAACGTTGCCATGGCTTATGATCGAAAGTAAAGCAGGATTTCGACGACGTCTTGCGGTTGTGTTCAATGCAAGGGATAGACTTTCTAATCCCTCTAATGTATTTAAATTAGAAAGACTCAAAGTGCAATGGTTAACTGATAAGTTTTTTTGCGTAACCAGAAGGGTATCTCATTCATGCATACTTTCTTTTATTCGCACACCTTGAAATTTGAAGTCAACGTCAGAGCACGGAAAAGAGATGAACGAGGAATGGGGTGGGCGATCTATCGGGATTTTTTTTAGTTGGCAATTATAGTAGTCCAAGACGTCAACGATGGTGTCTCATCTAAAGTGTCTCTTCATCTTCTTTATGGGCACGTCACATTCTTCATGGTCGCATAGAAACGTACAAGTTAATTTATTGCTTCCCTATTGACTATGGAGAGAAGGTTGGTGCCAAAGCTGTCAGCTTGAGACCAGACTTCCAGGAGCTTTCATTTGCTATCACAAGACACTGACCGGCATGCATCTGTAGACCTAAGAATAATACATCGTGCGATCGCGGAGAGGCTTACTCATTGGACATAAGTCTAACCGTACTCCAGCAAAAAGCGACGGTTAGGTTCATCTGGTGTTTTCCTTTTAAAGTTCTCTGTGTAAACTTCTCAAACTTCTGCGCTTTTTCCACCATATTCTAAGGCGTCATACGTTGACAATATTAGGTATTTTTATTTCGCAACAGACTACCCAAGCGTAAAAGGTGTTACTTTGTGAAATATAGAGTCAAATAAAAAAACTACGTACCCTGTTCCTCTAGGTAACAAACTGGTAGTTTTCTGACCAGTGTTACTCAGTTCTGGTCGCAGAATAAAATAAATAACGTATAAATAAAGCTGGCGGATCGCAAAAGAGCACTTTCTAAGAAACCTTCAATGCAAGAATCTACGTCCGAAAACCAAGAGTACGGTTGCTCGATCAGTGAGGTCGCGCTGAAGCACGAGCTCACTTTCCCTTCAAATGTTGCCAAATACTGCGAGGAAGCTCCTTCAGCAACATGAATGCTATTGAAAATGTTGTAAACCGCTGCAAACTTCTTCTTCTTCAAAAAAAGCCGGCTCGCGACTTGTAAGCCTAAAGATTTCCTCGGTACAAAAAAAAAAAAAGGTTAGGCGTCTGCAAAGATCTCTTTGGCTACGACTAGCCGTGCAAGAGGACCGTAAAGAGGACCGTCTGAAACATACGCCCGTATTACCCCGCGATTCCTTCTCCCGGTCATTTTAATTTACTTTTTTTCTTGCGACGCTGGTGCTATTTACTTATGTTCAGATTCGTTCGAACTATCTCTCCGAGGTTCGGCTGATATTGACGCAAGTACCACGTAAAAATGTGTACAACAGTCCGGGCGGTATGGGGTTCGGAGAACGACAAGCTGACTCGGCTGCAGAGTCTGCAATGCCGGTTTCAGTTGCAAAAGTGCGAGCCAAATGGTAAATATCATACATGGAGATCTGTCTACAACTGCTAGCGTGGACTGTTAAAAGTGCAGTACACAGGACTATACAGAACCACACAGCAAGATCCGCTCCACAAGGAACATGCTGAGTCATAATGTCCTTGCACTTTCTTCGATACTGTTTCTTGGGCTTGTTCAGCATCTCGTCTCAGGGCGGGGTCACTAGCGGGAATTTTATGTTGAACGTTTTACAACACTCTCAGACATTTATTGAAAGAAACATCCAACTAAAAAAACAGCAATATTTTTTAAAATTATTTTTGGGTTCTATGGTGCTTTATTTTCCTTGAATCTTTATATTTTACGTACAAAAATATTGAGGAACGGTTATGATCGCAGAATTAGTTGAATACGCGTTTGAAGAATCCCGGTAACCCAGAACGGTACAAATTTTAGCTATTTTTGTGTGCGCAGTTCTTCGAATTGTGACGTCGCCCGCCATCAAAGTTATGTTGAGAAGTAGGCCTAGTCGTCTCCTCTCCATTGCTGCTCTTCTGTAGCTTCATTTCTCACGGGAAGTTATTCACAAAAAGTTATTTTTCCCGCCACGAAAGAGCGTCGCTCCAAATCTATGCTAACTTTTGAACGCTTTTCTCTGGGTGTAATTTTGGGGCATCTTCACAGTTCGCACACAGTAACTTTTGTTTTTCATACCGCACTATCACAACTAAATTTGCATACGTATGGATGTTTTCATCTCAAATCAGGCAGGCTAAAAAGAATCTTACTTTTAATTTTGACGAAAAATATATGTTTTGGGGGCATTTTCAGATGAAGGAGGGCACAAACCGCATGTTCCTGCTTTTGTTTCGAGTTTGCGAGCGTAGAAGCCGCAGGGGCAGAAACTAGTGTTTTTCCCGCCGTCGCAGTTCGCGTGTTTGACGCCCTCTGCTGGCGCTAGGGTTTTTCCTACACCCTTTAACTTTTTCCCCTCACTTAATAAATACTGTAAAAATACCTTGACGTATTCAAATATTTTTAGGAATTTGATTGCTTTCAAAACAAATGTCGACATCGTCACTCGGTCGATTTTTAGTCAAATTTGACAGGTCATTACTTTTTCTGTACTTAAGGTAATTTTTTTTTCTTTGGCTATAGCAAAGCCCAAAGCAAGCCCATTATAGATATAGTAATATCATTATGATCTGCTGAATAGCCGCTACGCTACCTTCACGTAAACGTTGTAAGAAATATCAAATGTTGAAAGTTTGTGGTCGACTTTCTTAAAAACCTTATTTTTGTACATTTTTATTTTTAAATTGTTTTAGATATAATAATCGACTACAAGAAAAACAATCTAGAAATGTAATATGTTGGGTGTACGTCCACTTTTTGAGCTGCAATTGCGTGAAATGTGTGCCCATTTTAGTCAAACGAGCACACATTTCACGCGATTGCGGCTCGAATAGGACATACAGCCAAATATTACATTTCTAGATTTTTTTCTTGTAGTCGACTATTATATGTAAAAAAATTTACATAATGAAAATTTAAAAAAATAGGGTTTTTGAGAAAATAGATCTCAAACTTTCAGCATTTGTTATTTCTTACAACGTTTACATGAAAGTCGGTGGAGCGGCAGTCAAATTCAGATCATAATGATAATATTATCATCTATATTGAACTTGCTTGGGCATTCCATAGAGCCAAATAAACAATTGCCTTAAGTACAGATGAAGCAATGACCTGTCAAATCCGACCAAATATCGACCTGAGTGACAAGTTTACTTTTTTCTAGAAAACAATACAACTTTAAACATTTGTAAGCCGTCAAGCTATCTTCATAGTGCCTATTAAGTCCGGAGAAAAAGTTAAAAAGTAGTAAGAAAAACACTAACGCCAGCAGAGGGTGTCCAACGACCTGCGACGGCGAATAAAAGCACCTCAGTTTCTGCCCCTGCGGCTCTAGCTCGTAACTCGAGAACAAAAAATCTGAGGAACATGCGGTTCTCGCTTCCTCCTTTATTTTATAAATGTCTCCAAAACATATTTTTTTCGTCAAAAGTAAAAATTAGACATTTTAGAGGCCCGATTTGAGATAGGAAACCACTCGTATGCTTCAGAATATGTAGAATGCATTTGTCAAGGTTTGGTTAGAATGTATAATTTTTATATGGAAGAAAATTTTAAGAAATTTTTGTAGGCCCTTTGAAAATGGCGTTTTTTGCGATTTTCAATTATTTTAAAATAAAATAGGTCTCGCGCACCTTATTTTTTTTCTTCATATGCACTCAGTGGTTTAAAGAAAGAGCGCGTTAGTTCATTTTACTGTGCTCTTTTAAGCTTGTCACTATTCCCCACGTATACACAAGAACATGTTTTTTTTTCTGCATGGGCATGACATCGCAGAAAATAAAAAACAAGCTATATAAAAAAATTACTAGAGGACACTCAAGACTGCTTACGTGTAGGAAGGAGAAAACACTATAGTCCCGCGGAAGAAATTTTGTCGAGTAATGTTTCTACTACTAAAGTTGGACGACGTATAGAAGCGTATAGGACGACGTCATAGAACGACGCCTAGATGAGGACACTTAAGAAGGTTGTGGAGTATTTGCATGGGCGGCCAGCGTTTTCTGCGGAAGCCGCCGTAGATGTAGACACTGCTGCCGATGTCGAGGCCGTGAGATGTGGACGCGGTCACCTCCACAGTCCATCACGATGCACACAACAAGCACAGATGAAGTCCGAAGAGCACCTTTTGCACACGTCTCTCCGGCGGTGACATCACGCTCCCGCACTTGAGTGTGAGCGTGAGCGGCGCGTGCTTCGATGACGTATTTTTATGGCCATCTTTCGGGCACAACGACGCCGCTTTTTCGCGTAAAGGGACAAGTAAGGTCGTCCTAGTGGTCTAGGACGGCCTCTGGACCACCTGAAGGACGACGCCAAGGGCAGCGTCGTCCTTGAGCATACGATTGAGCGGCGCGTGCCGCTTAATCGTGTTTTTAGGGCCATATACGCCGCTTTTTCGCTCAATAGAACAAGTAAGGCTTTCGCCTTAATAATACCCGATTTATAAAAAGGTCAAGAACTACCGGTACACCCTAAGAATTGCCTGCGCGTCACAGCGCAGCTTAATTTCAGGTATAAACAGATGTTCCGCCTCATCATTCGCTGAGCTGATTTCCAAGATCGCAATGATTGGCTCTTTGAGTGTTTTGCGGGTAAGTAGACGCGCGAGCGCATTTCTTACGGTGCATATACTGGGAAAGTTTTATTTAGTTATCGCAAATATTATTTAAAAAAATAATGTTTTCCCCTAGCGCGCAGGTACATCCGCCAAGGTCCATCGAACTACCAAATGTGCGGGCATGCACAGGAAGATATGCTCGACATGAAACATGCTGAGTCGCGGTGCCTTCGCACTTTCTTCAGTGTACTGTTTCTTGCGCTAGTTGAGCAACACGTTTCAAGGCAGGGTCACTAGCAGGAATTCTATGTTGAACGTCATTCAATATTCCTAGAAGTTTAATCAAGGAAGGAAGCGAGTCAGAAAAACGACCATGTTTTTCAACAAATTGATTTCGGATTTTCTAGTGTTTTATTATCAATGACTATTCTTATATTATGTAAAAAAGTAACAAGAACCGGTTATGATAGCGAAATTAGTCGAATACTCATTGGAAGAATCTTGGCAACACAGAACGGCACAGATTTATGCCTGCTGTATTTGACCTACACGGTTGTAATGATATATACATGTATAAAATAAATATATACGTTTGTGTGCCCGTGTGTGTAAACTAGGTTTATCTATACATATATGTTATTGTCGCACCGCTTGGACAAGTTTTAGGGGCGTTGGAACGCGTCCAGCTGCCAAAAGGCAGCTTTTTTCCAGCCACGTCGTCACAACTGTACCTGTTGTGCCGACATAAAACATCTTTCTTCTCTAACTCATTCTCAAAAAATCTTGTCGTTATGTTAAACTACGTTCCTTTCTCTTTCTTTTTTTTTTGCTGTTGTTTTTGTATTGAAAGGCTAGCAGGCCTGTTCAAGCCCTTCTCCGCTTACACCCTTTCAAAAAGATCCTGCGACTTTGGTGATCTGGAATACGGCTTCCTAAACCGGAAAGATCAACCTTCACAGTGTATATCTATTCATTCTTTGGGTGTGTGCTTTTTAGACAACTCTGCGCTTTTTAAACCCAACATGGGGTCGTCGCCGTAACAGCAAACGCTAAAAGGGGCCACGCCAGAACCATGGCCGTTAGCGGAAAGACTATAGAGGGCGCCCCCCATCGTTTGGCGACATGGTGATGGCCACCCATTAGCTGATTAATAGACCGGAGCAGCCTGCAAGGCAGTGACGTCAACGAGCCAGCGAACCATGTGAAAAAGGCGTTAGCTAATTAATTGGATACGCTTATGTATCGGCACCACATTGTCGCCGGAAAAAATAAATCGATGAAGAAGGCGGAAAAGAAAAAAAAAGAAAGAAGAAAGGAAGGGGCCACATTCTCGTGGGTCCCCCATTTTTTTACGCTTCTGTTTGTCTGCTTCCATACATGGTGATCTAAAAGCATCACGATCGCTCCCGTTCTCTCGAGAGGCAATGGATGACCCGAGACCCTAGAGTGGCGAGGCTACGTCAATGAAAGCGGGCGCGGCCATTGTTGTGCCAAACAATGCAGCGGCGGCCATTGTGCGGCAGAAATGTTCCGCGTCTGCTCTAGCAGTGTTGTTTATGTCGGCCGTTGTTTCCGTACCCTTGTTAACGGGGAAAGCGGACGAGTCGGTGGACGTTTACTTGGTTTTCTCTCGCTCAAAAGATGTGTCTGGGAAGTGAGGCTTGCGGTGTTTGTTTCGGTTACAGAATTGCCTTGGGTTTGGTGCATGCGTCTCGTGCGTGTGCCCGTGCGTGCGTGCGTGTGTGTGCGCGTGTGTGTATTGTGTGTGTGTGTACATGCGTGTGCATGCTTGTGTGTGTGTGTACATGTGTGTGTGTACGCCCCGCATAGTTTGCCCTGATATGTCGTCCTGATGACTCTCTTTTATGGCTATAATATAAGGAGCGCGAGTTCTTTGTATAAGTATACATGGAGAAATTGATACGGGAGCTTGGCAGAATTCGTTCACATGATGATAATTACCTACACTTCAAATGACATTGACAGTTTCCAAACCACGGCCTGTCTTTAGAACTATCAACAGTAATGTTTACATATAGGTAAAATGTAAGTAGTCGGGACAGTACAAAACTTTGGACTATTTTCTGCGATGATGAAGATGACAACGATAGCGGTGGGAAAGAGGTAGGCGAGGACTAGGGATGCCACGAAAGGTTTCTCGAACCTGAGATTTCTCCGGTTTGGCGAAATTTTCCACTTTCTAGCAAAATTCGACAAAGTCTAATTTTTTTTAGGCAATGTTGCCCGACTTCACACATCAATCATTATTACTATTATTATTATTATATATTATTATTATTATTATTAGACAGTGTCTGCAGCTTGTCTTCTGTATGATGTATGAGTAGTTTGACCGCGGCCTTACTAGTCAAACTTGCGTCGAGACGCTCGTCCAACTCCGAGTCGAAAGTTTGGAAAAGGTCAAACTTGATCGAGGGGTACATTCCTCTTCCCAAGCGTTGCCTTCATCATCATTGTCGATCCGCAGGTGTAGAAATCTGCTGTGACAGATGAGCGAGCTGCTGAGGGGCGTGAACGAAGATTAGATGCAAACCACTCTACGCGCCTTTTTGCTTATTTTTCCTATTTCTCTCTTGCCGCAAAAACCAGTTGGAAGTATATGTGCATTTTCCGGGCCGAAAATATCGTCCTCGATGTAGATGCAATTTAATTACCGATGCTTTATAAGAACTAGCCCACTTGAGAGCACGCACAGACCACTTACATTTCATAAACACATTCACAACAGAAATGTCTGCGCGTGACACGCCCACTACAGAGTTAACAGCGTGATATATAATCGGAACGAGAAAAACCACCGGGAAACAAATATAGGGTCTCGTAACTTCTACACCTGTCTTCCTCCGCCGCGCAAAGAATAAAAAAAAAAGAAAACGAGGCGAAAAAGAAAACAATTGGCCCGGGATTTTATTATTCCCGACCTTCGCTATCAGCGTCAGCCCAATTGTCATCGCCATTCTCGTAACTTGTCTGCGTTCGTTCCGAGTCGTTCGTCGTCTGCTACGAGGCTCCACTCCGGAACGAGAAAAGGGAAAAATAAATAAAAAGATTGGCGCCCTTCTTGTCGGTATTTCTTGGACCTCCGCCACTTTCTATCGGCACCTCGACTCTTCTCACGCCCCTCCACACTTCTCGAGTTGGTTGGTATTCTCCGTTTGCTTCCATTCCTCGCGCGCTAGTGAATGCAGTTCGGCGTGTTTTCTGCGCGCAGCTAAGCCTCGCCGTGCGGCCGCGGCACTCAGCTGTAAAACAAAAAAATACTATACACGCACACACACAAAAGAAACAAGGCGTTGAGATGTTAAACATTTTTTGTTCTTAGCTGTCACGTTGTATTTCCCCGGTTCTTTGAGGATCTTTTTTCTTTGTTTTGTTACATTTCTTGCCGAGGAAGGGACCGACTTGGGTGTCTCACGGGAAATTACCCTCGTCCGCAGTTGGCACGCACTAGACGGCGCTGACGCGGACGTGTGCGAAAGCTCACTATGGCAGTCGCGCCATAGCTGCTCACGCGGGACCCCTGTCATGTATTCTGTTCCCACCATTATGACCGTTGCCTCCCCCCCCCCCCTTTTTTTCCCTTCACCACGTCTTTCCGCCTCTTCACTTTTGTATTTCTTAACGTTTTGACTTTATTTTTATTTCTTTGTCATTTGCACGCTTCATTTTGAGCTCGTTCTATGGCCGACGTTTATTAGGTTCTTTTCGCTGCGTTCCCGAGAGGCAATAATTTGTTTCGTTTTCCCTTTGACGTGTCTTGTCGTTTATCGATAATTATATTCTTGCACTAATATTTTCTTTTTACACCCTTCGCTGCGTTTATTTATTGATTCGTTCGATTATAATTTATTATTGATTCACCGGAGCCATGCTTTCATTTTTTATGCGTAGTTAAAAAAAATTGCGATGCCTAATTTATTCATGTTATGCGTGGAAGATTTGTTCTCCGCTAGCCAGATAACTACAGAATCTAAACTATCGATTCTAAAGTATCTCTTACACTCCGACGTTGAGCGCAGCAAACGTTGCTTAGCTCAGAACATGGGCCTTTGGTTGGCACCGGCGAGCAGGAACTCGATATCTGCGACCATTAGGAAGCTCTGTACGCTGCTCTACGTCTCGTTTACTACGTCTTTTTTTTTCGGTTGGGGGGGGGGGGGTTGTATAGGGTGGTCCAGGTCACCAGGCTCGATCTAAAATGGACCGTAAAAATCGACGCCTGCACGTAGCAATCTAAACTTTTCGTCAAAGGTGTATATCACAGGTCGGTTTTTTCTTGTAAAATTACAAAGCGTGGTTCTCTTTCTGTAAAAAAATAAGGCCAAGAAACTTGCCAGGGTCTACGGCGGGCAGCGACGCAGACGACAGGGGTTCAGTAGCGGGGTGTGTTTGGCGTTCGTATTGATAGATGGCGTCGGGAGCAGCGTCCGAAGGTGCAGCCGACCAGCGAAAGAAAGCAGACGACACGCAGACGAAATCCGTTGGCAGCAAAAGCGCCGCCGTTATGCAGACGCGTTTTTTTACTTTAAGTTTTGCTTTTATTGTCCGCATTTATTTTTTAACCGAAGGTACATTTCAAAAAGATTATGTTCATTTTAATAAACCACGGTGGTCGCGAGCCGTCGCGATAAGGAGGTAGCGCCACCTATCAATACGAACGCCAAACACACCCCGCTACTGAACCCCTGTCGTCTGCGTCGCTGCCCGCCGTAGACCCTGGCAAGTTTCTTGGCCTTATTTTTTACAGAAAGAGAACTACGCTTTGTAATTTTACAAGAAAAAACCGACCTGTGAATATATACCTTTGACGAAAAGTTTAGATTGCTACGTGCAGGCGTCGATTTTTACGGTCCATTTTAGATCGAGCCTGGTGACTTGAACCACTCCTATACAATGGGTCACACTGTACAGCCATGTGATAAAAGCATGTTGTAAAAATATCAACGGATAAACTTAATTTGTTTAAAAAAATCTTTTTCTGTTTACCTGTTGCGGCATTCGCAGGCGACGTCATGACCGGGTTTGTCTGGTTAACTCTGCCACCGACAGATGTCGGAAGCGTCGAGCGCGCCATAAGCGCGCCAGTCAGAGGCGCTGGCGTCGGCCAGTGCTGGAGCCGAGCGTAGCAGACGATATTCGGAAACTTGTCACTTTGCCGGCGCGAGTCTCTGTAATGATAAATTCTAATTGTGCGATAATGTATTTATTAAAAAAATAACTTTACAAGAAAAAGAGGGATTTATTCTCTCACGGCTCCCTTATTTTTTTTTTTTTTGTACAGAGATGATCGGTCGAGACATTGCATTACTCTCGTATCTCACGTTGCGTATCTCACGTTGGTGAGCACACACTATTAGACAAGCCTGAGTCATGACGTCGTTTGCGGATGCTGCGGCAAATAGCCCAAAACTGATTTTTTTTTATCAAGATAAGCGTGTTTGTTGATATATTCACTCCACGCTTCCACCACCTAGCCGCACCTTTGTAGTAAATCGCAGCGTGATACGTTGAGAATCCGATTTCTGTCGACTGTCTGAGGTAAGTTAGAAGAGTTTATGCATGCTGTATAGTGACTGGCAACTTAACAAACGCTAGGGTGGGGGGCTCATTATGGTCGAGCCCTTGCTCCGTGATTGCTTTTCTGGATTTCTAATCGGCAAATGACGAAATCCCATTGGCTGTGGTGTGACAATGAAACGCTTAGAACAGGCCACGCCATGAACTTCGTAAATTGTCAATCACCATATCATCTCGAAATATTTTTTCTTATAATTAAAAGATCCAATTACTTTTTTCTATGTTTATGATTAGAATTTAGCAATGCGGAGGGCAAGTTCGTCTGCTTCTCGCGCAGGGGGTAGCGGTGACGTCAGAACGCCGAGCCCTGATTGGCTGATCGCGGTCCCCTATCTGAGCGTCGTCTGCTCCTTTGCAACGTCGTCTGCTCGCAACGTCGTCTGCGTCTGTCTGCACCTTTCCTGCGACTTTTGCAAGTGGAGAGGCCAGATTCACGAAACTATCTTACGCCAAAAATATGCGTAAGACAAAAACTTAAAAAACAAATTCGTATTCACGAACCGAAATTTTCGTAAGTTTTGCGCAGGTTACGACAAAATCCTACGACAGCTCCGAAGCTACGCACTTGTTACGATCAAATCAGCATGGCCGACAGCGTCGCGGTCGCGACGACCAACGGACGTTTATTTTTCTACGTGCGCTTCTCTCGCGTCCCGACTTCAAGCAGCAAGAAAAAAGTAAAAAGTACTTGAACCAGACCACGACGAACAAGAACGCTGGATCCACAAACACCCGGGAAAAGCTCCAACGGCCACGATTCCACCGACACCGACCAAGCGAACTCGGCAGATAGGCCTAGCAGCCACTCCGACTCGGTGACCGTCTGCCCACGACCGGCTGGCGTGCTGAATGGAATGTGCCCGCGCGACCCTTGTGAACCCTTCCCGTATTATACTGTGATCACTGACCTCAATTTTAGATTAAGAGGTCAATCTCTTCCTCTTGTCATCTCCTTGTTTTCCGAGGCAACGGTGACTCTCGCCGGTGAAAAAGCGGTGAATATCCGACAGACGCAGGAAAGGTAAAGGAGCCATCGCTTTGACTAGCAGACGTAAAGCAGACGACGTTAACTGCGCCAACCCGCCGACGCCGTTAAAGAATGAGGAGTCTTGCCGCACACGAAAGGGGGGAAAAAGTATTTGGGAGGGAACTTGCGGACACTAACACGCTCACTCTCGGTTCTTAGCAAACAAACCTCGGCGTCTCGGGACACCTCGCCAGTGAGTACTTTGACTTCCCTCCTTGATGCGCGTCTGCTAGTTGTTCGACAAAAACAACGAACCGCTCGAGTTATTTCGTCTGCCTTCTCTGAAAGGCGAAGTCGAGCCTGCTCGTAAAGACCTGCACTTCCGAAAGTCGCAGGAAAGGTAAGACAGACGCAGACGACGTTGCGAGCAGACGTTGTTGCAAAGGAGCAGACGACGCTCAGATAGGGACCGCGATCAGCCAATCAGGGCTCGGCGTTCTGACGTCACCGCTACTTCCTTTCTCATGCGCAGAAGACGAAAAATGAGCCCACTTGCGAGGCGTATAGGCCTCCAGCTCCCAATCAGGGTGGCACTGCCATTCTTGGGACGGTCAGGTCGCCATCTCCCGGGAACGTTTCGGAACAGTTAGGGGCATCATGAATCTTTACCGCTAGAGGTGTGGGGCAGCACCGCGGTTTGTTGCTTACGCCACAGTCATCTTTTGACACTTCTTCGCACGCTAGGGGGAAGGAGAGAGAGGGGGGGGGGGGGTTGGCTGAACGGCCACACCGCGGCGCTGCGCACGTTTTCTAAAAACTTTGAGGGCTGGGAGCCTCCAACAAATTCAGATGAAGTCATCATGAAGTCATACCGCCTACAAATTACCGAGTACCCCGAAAACGAGCGCTAAACGCTAGGGTCACTGATGACGGTTTCTACAGAGACGCCGAGTGCGGCTTAAAGGGGCGATGCAACAATTTTTGTACTTTGCGCAAATACCACTTAGAACGGATCCCTGACGCTAATGACCTGTGAAACGCGCGTTCGTTTTTCACCCCACGCAATAGAAGTCCCAGAAAAAAATTAAAGAAAAACGAGCAGCGTTCACCCCCTCAACTCGCAGCCAGAACAAGGAACCACGTGATCCGGAGCCGATTATATGCCGCCAATGTTGATCATAGCCACGCGCTGGGGTTGGCAAAGCACAAGACACGCGCTGAGTTCCTGACATTGTTATGGCTCGGCTATTGTCGTTGTTGCAGCGATTGGACACGGGCCACTACCCGAATGCTTCTCGAGCTAGTAATTATCACGAGCCCAAATCGAGTGCCCACGCAATGCTCGGGTCCAATCTATGAACCGCATTCAAATATCGTCACTTAGGGTGCACTGCGATTCCCACGTTACGTCATCAAATTTTGCAAAGGAGAGATTGAATGAAAATGATCGCTTTTGTCCTTGAAATTACACCGCAACGAAGGAGTTTCTTGGCCAGTGGCGTTGCGTGCGAGTATCCTTGAGTCCCACTAGTGCCAGTAAGCTCGTGTAAAGTGGAAAACATTCAAATTGAATATCGTTGCACCGCTCCTTTAATATGCTCATACTTCTCGCTTCGCGATTAGGCGTTCGGCGCTCTTTTCGCTCAATACCGCACTCTGATTCGCTGCAGCGCTGTAATGAGATGCGCAAGGCTCGCCACGACCTTCCGTCTCTAAGTTGTCACTGGCCATAAATCTGGCTGGGGAAGAGATTAATGCATTGAACTCCGAATCCCCCCCCCCTCCCACCTAATGAAAGAAAGATTCGCAGCGACCTTTATTTGCAAAGATCTATGGTGCGTGGAATGCAGTGTTCAGGTGTGATCATTTAAAATTATTTAGAAGTCATTAAACCGTTGTTTCTGGGAAGTGAAGAAGAACCTCTATTTTCATCAATTTCCCCGGTACATTTAGGAAACACTGGGTGCATAGGCTACGTGGCGTCAATTTTCCCACTTAATTTAGCAAAGGAACTGAGGGTGTTTAAATCGCGTGACATCAATTTCCCCGCCAAATTTTGCGGGGAAACTGAATTGGTGTATGGGTCACTCGACGCCCGGCCACGTGACACTAATTTCCAGTTAAATTTAGTGGGGAAACCGAATGGGTGCGTGCGTATGGGTCAGGTGACGCAAGGTAACGTGACATCGATTTGTCCGTCGATTTTGGCGGAGAAATTTAGTCGGCGTATAGATCACATGACGTCAATAGACGTCACGTGACCTAAACATCAATTTACTTACCCCGCAAAATTTAGCGGGAAACTCACGATCAACGGGCGGACGGGCAAATGTTTGGGATTCGGTGGTCCTGTTAAAAAGCATTTCAAGTTTCAAAAACTATAAATTCAAGCAAATATTTTTAATAAAACGCGCTTTACTCTAGTTCAGAGCTTTTTTACTGACTTCGGCGTAGATATCCTAAAACCAACATCTTCGTCGTCTTGGTTCTTACGAGGAAAAATTCGAGAAAGGCGATGGGCGACTCTGCAGTGAAGAACGACTGCGCTGGTATACGACGCCGTTCATCGAGGAGAAGCTTCTTCGGTTTCGGCCTGTGCATGATTGAGGGTCCGCATATTTATCAAGACTCTTGCCTGGGTTCCTCCCGCGGTGAAAAAAAAGATGCCTGTTTAGCATAAAAGCCAGGGGCTGTACATAATTTGAACCGGAATTTATTCTTTCCTCGAAGAAAAGCAAAAGCCGCACCACCGGTGCCTCTTCTCTTAAACTCGCTTCGTTTTTCTTCGTTATGTCGGCTATTTGTTTGCTTTATTTTCCCCTTTGAATTTGTTGGTCTTCATGTTGTCTGGCATCCTTGCTTTCCTTTTTGGTTTTGTGCGTGTGA
This sequence comes from Ixodes ricinus, assembly GCA_037355805.1. NCBI lineage: Eukaryota > Metazoa > Arthropoda > Arachnida > Ixodida > Ixodidae > Ixodes > Ixodes ricinus. Next base: position 131,577 of record JAZHYW010003410.1, read on the forward strand.
AACCAGAAATATTAGGGATAATTTATATGCAGTAGGAAATAACAATTATAAGATATACCTCTGCCTGAGTTACTTTTTCATCACTTTTTTTTAACGTTAGATCAGTGGTAAACGAACTTTCGATGCTTTGCTTGCTTTTGTGCGGCTTTAAATATCTATAAGGTTCTCAGGAACGAAATAGTCGGGACCAACAAAAACAAAATTACACTTCCGGAAGCTAGCTCGCAATGAGCGATCAATTGATATACGAAATAAAAGCTCTTGCTTCAGAAATGCAATGCGGCCAGCAATGATGTATGAGCTCGGTCACTTCATGCAGTCACAGTCTTGCGTGACGTTTCCTTGTGACGATCGCCATATTAAATTTTGACCTGCCTCGGTAAAAACAAAGTGACTAAATTACGTTATTTGCCAATTGGAAGGCTGCGAAATTCAAAGGATTCCTGCAGTTACTCAGTCTCAAAGAATAGAATACACACAGACAACGAAGAAAGACCGCCCCTTTCTTGCAGCTAGAGACTATGCTTACTTCGGATATAAAAATTGAGCTCGGTCGCCCAGTCCTACGACTACTTTTAGTGTGCACCGGCTATGCATTTCATTAGATATAGTTTTCATCATCCAACCCAACTACGACAGGAACAACCACGTCAACAGTCACGGGGAAAATGTATAAGGGTCCAGGGTAGGGACCATTAAAAACCTCTCTCGTCTGCTAGTCAGCGCGGTTGAAGGGCAAAAAAGACAATTTTGGGCTAAGCGACCTATTTAATTTTTTTAAATTTTTCTTTTATTTTTTGAGGGAACTTATACTTTCGAGCTCGAGATCAAATCTAATCATTGCTGCCGCAGACCATCATAGAGCTCCGATAATTCCCTATAAGATGGCGCTACTTGTCGAACCACTACCTAGAACGCACCTGGCGGCAAGACTACGAAGCTCTAAAAAAAAGGTCGAACAACTAAACAAATAGGGGTTGCCAATATGTAGGTTGCTGTAATACATCGACCCTCCAACCTCCGCGGCCTTTGAATCGTTCATTAAGCCATTCGATCCAGAGCTGACCCATATGTGTCTCATTTTTCTGTCGTAATGCAACGGCTCTCGCCAGATCTCGTCAACAAGGCTATACGTATGCGTGGTTGCGCCACGGACACTTCAACCGCGCACTTCTATGACTGGCTGATACGTCATACTCACGCGATATCACGTAGCGATCGAAGGCGGTAATGGGCGCGTCTGGCGCTGTTTGCCCAGCACTCGCTCGGCTGAAATATCGGCCTGAGTAGACCACGTGATCACACTGCTGTCGACGCCCCTTGTGGCCGGCACCGCTTGCGTTAGGATGGTAGGGCTTAATACGGGGCGTGTTTACTTGTTGGCGCTGTAGGCCTTTTTCTACGTAAAGGAGCATTCGATGGGAGGAAAAAGAAGAGACGAGAACAGGTAAGGCTATGCGGTAAATGTGTTACAGCGGAACTGATATGCCTTGAAACTGATGCCATAGATTTGCTTACGGTGTTATCTAGTATAGCACTTATGTATGGTGAGCTGCTTTCAATGTTTTAGAAAAAAAACTTACTTGCAAACATTTTCCAGCAAAAAAAAAAAGCGAAACTAGTTTTTGATTTTGAAAACAAATGGTGAGGAACTATATGTTCTTGCATGGTGGAAGAAGTCAGTGGGATGCTTCGTGATTTTCTTTTTTTTTTTAGGACGTTCCGCTCACTCTATATGACTGCAATGCATTCAGAAATTGTTGCATGTGCTGAGTGTATATCTCTGTTATTGTTATGTCGTTTGTTGATGACATATTGGTGAATTCCTCTCTCTCATATCTCTCTCTAACACATCGACTTAAGACGTTTCCATTAATAGATAAAAAAATAATTATAAAGTGAGCTACACTAATGAAATTTAAGCATTTCATGTAAGCTAAGCAAACGGCCATTTTTCTGGCCATTTTTTTTTATTTAATCGCCTTCGCTCGAACTATTGGAGTGGGACTCAAGCAACACGTAAGAAATAAAATAAAGATGAAATCTGATGTATTTTGAACGTAATAGGTGAAAGAGGTTAAGAATTTTGAGCACATTTTTTTATTGTTGATGACGCCCTTGGTCTGAATTAATAGAAAACCGAAACGACAAGAGCGTGCAGTAACCATGCGCGGTCTTGCTAATCGTTAGAATAGACCTTTCGCTAAATTACCCAAGCATCAAAGGGAATGTTGGGAACGTAGGTACACAGCGCTGCTCGTGTTCGCCTTCTTTGTGGAAAAGATTCGAAGTAAATAACCAAAATAGAGCGTTTGTGGAACGCGCGTGCGAAATGCCTTTTGTTTTAAATGTTTGTTTCCGAACAATTAGAGCTGAAGACACCAGCACGCTCAGCAGCAACTCCCGTCATTCTTTTTAATGCTCGGGTAATTCGGCAAAAGGACTATTAGCATCCATTTATGAAGATGTGAACGCCGCACCGATTTACGGGTGTTCCAAGCAAAGAATCGGGCGTTTGAAAGGATCAAAAGGGGTCACGTGCACCTATTCAACCAGTTTTACCTCTAGAATTCTATGTCGTCATTATCCGACGCCCTAGACCCATGTCGTCACTGAACGCTCGTGTTTGAGGCACGCCATTCGAGTAGCATTTACTTTCTTCGATCCCTTATGCAATGCCCCTTTAAGGCCGGTTCTCACATGCAGCGAAGCGCTTATGTAGCGCTCCTCACGTGCCGTCAGCTACTTATCGTCTGCCATGAGCAACAGTTTTGACGGTGAGATACAAAGCTGGCGAACGCTCCCGTCAGCACGCGCTTAGCGCGAGGTTAGCGCTACGCTTGTAGCGCTCCGCTGCATGTGTGAACAGCCCTTAAAAGGGGCCGTGAAATGATTTGTCACCTTCGTTCTCCTTGGCTTTCCTCTTCAGAATCAAAAGCGAAATGAGAAATCGTGTGGTTGTGATGTGCTTGGGCAGCGACACGATGACTGCATGTTTGCACCGTGCTTTTTAAGCTCACCGTGGAACTTGTCGTTCCCAATCGATGATAAGCGCCGTCAGGGCACTCATTGGCCACGAACGCGAATCCAAATATTCGTCGACGGTTTGATTTGTTGACGATATCGCATAGCACTGCGTTGACGACGCAGTGCTCGTGCCATATGCGTGAGCTGGAGCACGGCCGGACTGGAAGCGCGCGCTCTCTTTCAAGAGTGCGCGCGCCTTCAGTCCGGCCGTGGCTGGGGTAGGCTGACCTGCTTTGGGTACCGCGGATCTATAGGAAATATTCACTGGACGCCATATTTGTGGGTGCTGTTTAGAGCGCATGCTTAGAACGAGCTCACATCAATAGGCTGCTAAAACCGGCACTCTTGATGGTGCGGAATGCACGTTGCAAAAAGAACTGTGGAAGTTTGCCATGAGCACGCGCTCAGCATTCGCGCACACAGCTATGGCCGCCAGTGAATACTCCCTATATCAAAAAGCGGAAAGCTTTCGAAGGAAGCGAGGTATGAAGTAGCGTACTATATTTTCGAATTTTCGTACCGAAAGGCAGGCTTTGAACTTTCTACCCTCTCTTCTTTGGCCCACTAAACGGATACGCGATCAGTAAGATTCCAATCTGAAATTATATATCCCAGCCCGAAATTCTTTTCATGACCCCTTTAAGCTCCCGCTCGACCTATTCGACAGGTAAATGAAACCTGCCTGGCACGCGTGTCTGTCTGGTTTGATTACCGTGTCCTCATTAATGAGCCCTCGATTTCTGCCCGATGACCTCAAAGAAGTGTCGTACTGTCGCCCGCTGCGATACTGGCAGTGTCACAACAGCCTAGGTGGATGCGGGAGGCTCCTGTTTTGCTGCAGGTCGCTCACCACGTTTGACAGGCCACGCAAGCTTCAGCCGTCAGGAGTTGGGATGCCACGACGACGGCAACACTCGATTCCGCGAGTACATTTTAGAGCGCAGCTCTTAGGCGCCCGTTTCCGTGTTTTGCGGCGTCGATGTCGACGTCGACGGCGTCGACGTCGGCGTAATTGCGCTAAATTTAGCGGGAAAATTGATGTCACGTGACCTCAACAGCAATTCAATTCCACGCTACGTGAGCTCAAGACCTATTCAATTCCCTGCTAAATTTAGCGGGGAATCGAATTGGTGTATGAGGTCACGTGACGTCAATTTTCTCGCTAAATCTAGCACAGAAACTGAATTTATTCATAGGTGACGTGACACCAAGTCATAGGATGTCATTTTCCCGGCTAAATTTAGCGGGAGAACTGAATTAGAGAGCGAGGGGAGAGGAGGGGATGGAGGAGGAGGCGGAGGGAGGAGAGGGTACGGACGAGGTGGAGGGGCATACCCTCTCCTCCGTACCTCCCCCTCCTCCTCCTCAAGAGCTGCGCTCTAATTTTGCGTTACAGAGATTTGTTAACGTCTTTCATTTTTTGACGGAACTCCCACGACCTACCGCCAGGATCGCGACATCCGACAGTGTGACACTGCAGCTTCTGTGAGGTCATTTGTTGCAACTTACGGACCACTTTGGATGTATCGGTGGTAGAGTACACAGTGAAAACAAAATGCTAAACACACGCTAAACACAGAAGACTAGTTGGAGGAAGAAGCAATCAAATTAAACGCAGTAAACTACTAAAAAAAATACGAGAAAGCTCATCAAACAACAAACTACTGGGAAACAAAATTGACAGGGTGACCTTAGGAACGGGCTGGCATATGTTGACGCATTGCAGACGATGTTATGCTCGTAATTCCATGAATGAACAATGTGAGTCCGAAATTTTGAACGACGATTGGTCGGCGCCAAGCAACCAATCACGTTTCTGCAGGTTCTCTTGACGCGGGTACCGCGGAAGTGCGCGCGGCGTTTCGATCTCGTCACGCGAAACGAGATACTCCGAGACTTTACGAGGCTAGCGTTGTCTTGACTCTCGGCTTTTCGAAGACAAAAAAATCCAAGTCTCAACAACAACATCTACAACCAAGAGAGGCGACTGAGACCAACGGAAAGTTTTGACGATAAGATGCGCCCCTTTTTTACTGTCTTCCCCAGAACAAGGCAATGCGGGCGACGACGCTATAAAGGCGACAAGAGCCTCCATAAAAGCGAGGGAAGATTCTACCTTTTTTTTCTTTGTCCTCTGCAATTGTTTTCTGAGCGCTGTTTGTTGTCTCTACCCTGCTCTGGAACGGGTTGCCTCTGGTACTCTATCTGCTTGCGCTGTTGCAAGGAGTTTTGCGGCTTCATGGCGACCATCTTGAAGCTACGTGGCTATTTTTATGTTGTTTTTTGTGTGTGTGTGTGTGTGAAAAGAAGGGATTAGCTGCAGTTTGGAACGTGGAAGTTACTATCAATATAAAGTAGTAATCGGCGGAATGCTCGAAATACCAGTTTGATCGGTAAAGCGGGTGGCTAATTAAAAATTATATTTATAGCTGCACAGCGGATGATCTTTTCCAAGCCCATAAGTGTAGCATTTTGTCTTGTTGAAAGACATGCTGTCTCATTTGATATACCGGTGTCCACTGAATATAACGCAGCGAAGTTATGAATACAGAACATAGTGTGGAAGACATTCACCATTCCGTACAGTCGCAGTCATGCTTAACTGGGACAAACGCCATGACACGTTTAACATTTTTCGGCGTCGGTGTCGGTGGGATGCGCAAATCCTGGTTGGTTGAAAAGTAATTAATTAACCTTAAAGAAATAATTCTAAAAATTTCAGGCGGAGCGGGGTCGAACCCACGGGCCAGACAGGCTACCGACTAGGCCACGCAGACACGCTTGCACGGCTTGAGAACGAGCGGGAATTTGTATTTAGCTATCGCGTTCCTGTACATTTTCACGCGCACTTGATGTCATCGAGTGCGCGTGCAATTGTACTAGATCTTTATACAACCACGTTCGCAACCGCTTTGCGTTACGCGGATCCGCTTCCAGTGTGAATGAGCGGTTAAAGGCGAAGCTTAAGTGTCCTCCTGTAATTGTTTGTCTTGGTATAGGTGTTCGGGCATTATTTTAAGCTAATGTTGAGTTTTATTATGCTGGAGTTCTTTAAGTACACTCAGCAAAACTGAATACAAAGACAAGAAAAAGAAGTGTTGGAAGGCTTTCATCATTCCATACAGTTATAGTCATGCTGAACTGGAGCAAATTCTAAGCCTACTATTTGAACAATGTGGACGTTTTCTACGCACTCCTGCGAGGCTTTGCACTATCGTCAAGTTCCTTATCTTCGCCATATCTCGTCACGTCTTAGCCCAGCTGACAGCTGAAGAAACAAAGGGCTTGGCTCATTATGTTAATTCACGCATCTTGCTTCCTGATTTGCTCTTCGACGGTCTGATCGGCCATTGCTGCAATTTTATTGGCTATACAGCAATACTGAGATGCTCAGGGGTTGCCACGCCTTCCGTTTATTGAGCTGTCGGTGGCCACAGTCAATACCTCCGGCTCCCATAAACATGTCCTAGTGTCATCCTGCTTTTCTTCTCTTTCCTCATACGATAATCGTTCCGTGCTCCGACGATGAGTGTTTTATGACTGTACACGTGGGTCTCTTTGCCAGTGGCATGAGAAATGGTTCGACCATACGATCAGCGATGTCATCTGGTGTCCTTGATCGACGACCGTTTGTCTCTTTATTCGGCCATGGCCGTGTTTCCATAAAATGTTTACGCCACTGGCGAATAGACTAAAGCATGCATCATGCAAATGACATGGTGTTCACTGAAGACACCTTGACCGAATTATCGCCGGCCAAGCATCAAGCATATTCGAAGCACCTTTGCATCGTACATACGTACGCTCCAGACATGTCTGCAAACAGTTACGCGGAAAATTTGACAGGACCGTCATCCAAGGTTGAAACACGCTTCAGACAATAGAGAGTTTAGGGAATCGTGTTTGCACACTCGATACGGTACAATGGTTCCTCCGGTACGAACTGCGCATGTGCGTGTCTTCTGTGGCAGCGCGTGCGCAGTTCGTAAAGGAGGGCCAATCGTACCGTTTCGGATTCAAAGAAGGTTCCTATACTTCGTTTCAGCTTGGGTCAGACGCAGCCGATGCTGCGGGCGCGGCGTGTGGCCCTGAACAGTGCTTGCAATGCATAGCGCGTGCTTGGCAGGGACGCTGAAAGCCCGGAGCTCGCGCTTGTAGCATCGCATCCGGACCCAAGCGAGCAGTATGGTTCTGTGTTGCAGACTTTCTTTTGTACGGGGTATTACTGGCAGTGTGAACGCGGAATAAGGGGACATTGGAGGGTACATATACCGCTTTGATCTTTAGTTTAACCGTGTTCAGTCTGATTCAGAGATTTACGTTTGAGCGTTACTGACGGCGCTGGGCTCACATCTGGCGCGCTGTACGAGGGAGATGGAAAGGAGTATGGATATATATGACATCGGAGGCAGCTAGTTGTAATTGTGGAGCTTTCGCTTTCACAATGCACTCGAGAAGCGAAATTGATGGATAGATGGATGGATCGATGGACGTACGCGTGCATAGCGGCTATTCTCTTTGAAACGGGCGTTTACTTGCGCCACCTGGACAATATGGCCTTTGGGTTTAGTCATTCATCAAGTATAGACCTGAAATACCTCCGATCTTTGCAACTAATATTTTACGCGTCATTCTTTTTCGCCGTGGGCTTCAGATAATTCTAGCAATGTTATAAGCCGGGGTCACGCTGCTTATAAATCATACAAAAGACGTTCTGAAAAAAGATTCTATCGCGAGTCGCAGCGAGCTCCGTGCTTCCAATGCCGCATGGCAGTGAGTTCAAGAAGAAGCTTGGGCACGTGGCAATCGAACCACGGATGTTGCGGTGATTCGTGTTTGCAGACAGACGTTCGTGTGATAAATGAGCAGTGTGAACCCGGCTTAAGTGTCCGTTTCTCGTGAGCGAATAAATGTCATTTTTCGTATCCGGCAACGGCTCGATTATACGCTGATCAGAAGAGTTGCACTGCTTGACTGATAGACGGTGTCGGGCCTGTGAGCCGTCACCAGAGCCGTATATAGAGAGAGTACGGCCATACGTTGGGAAGTATAGGAGGCAAATGAGGTGGCGCCATTGGTCGAAAGCGAGCTGGGCGTGTTCAGAGGGCGTCTTTACAAATTGGAGTGTGGGCAGCCAGAAGCCGCGAATAATCTAGCAGAACGACCCAAGCAATCCGTACGCCAGTCACCGTGGGCCTGGAGTCTGCCGTCCAAGCGGTAAGACTCCGTCTGAGCAAAATAGAGCTTCGAGCGGCACATGGGATTCCTACATCTTTTTGCATGATCACAATTGAAACATCACGTGCACCATATATCTTCAACCATAAGAAAGTTACAACATTTAACTCTTACGCTCTGATTAAAACTGTTTCTCGCTATCACCAACGTTACTGGAGCAATCTTGCTCCAGTAACGTTGGCTACCACAGCTGGAGGGTTCTTTTTGGCTTCTGGTTGGCCAAGAGAGCATGTCAAGCCCTCTTTCTGCGTCTGGTGCACGCCCTGGCTCTGCCTGCTCCTCCCGTTGACCAAACTTTCTCTGTACGTGGCTCCGGCCGTCACATGCGAGCACAGACTCAAACGAAAATGTGCGAACCGGCTTTTACATACTTGCTTTTGACGATCCAAGACGAGGTGCATATGCCCTTCTTATGATGCAACCATATCACGAACATGCACATTATACACACCAACACACAGTTTACAGAATCAAGCTCGCGTTTCGCTTCTGCGCATGCGCAGTGCCGACAGCAGCGCCACTGCAGTCGCGTGACGCGGCGATCCTAGGGAGCCAATCAGGACGCGCCAAAAACGCATCCTCACGTCAAATAAAAGCAATCACGCATTTAAAATTTTTTTAAAAAAAGCGCAGGATTGTGGCGCATTTGTTATGTGGGATCGGTGTAGTCGGTGATAACAAACTTCCAAAAGCGATGACTGCCCGTGACGATTAACTTTGGGTGCCGCTCGATCGGCTCTGTCGTATGTATAGTGTTGGCTATTCGGAACGCAAGTGTCGTCTGCTTCTTGCACAGGGGTTGCCATGATGTCGGAACGCCGAACTGATTATGGGCTGATCGAAAAAAAAATAGTGGGTAGGCCTTGAGGCATTTAGCACTGAGGTCTGCCCGCTATCCTTTGAATCAGAGCCAATCAGAGCTCGGCGTCGTTCTGACGTCACTGCCACGCCTCCACAAGAAGCAGACGACTTGATCTCTTCCACTTCATTGGGTGCTCCTGAAAGACAAAAAGAATATGCGCAATGCCTGTACAAAGTCAAATCATTGGGAAAGCGTTGCGACCCCCGGTGATTTCTGAAACTATACGGAGCGCAAGTTCGTCTGCTCCTTGCGTTGACGTCAGAACGACGCCGAGCTCTGACTGACTTTGATTGGAGGGACAGTGGGTTGACCTGGACGCTATTTGCCTTGAAGGGGCACTGACACATCAAAATCATATTTTTTTTTATTATCCGAAACGATTGAAAACGGTGCCGGGACATTACTCTCAAAATTCGAAACTTGGGAATTCAGTATTTGTGAATTAAAAAAACAATTTCCAAATGCTGAATTTGAAGTTCCCGCGCGGTCCCCGGCAGCGCAGTCAGTCAAATTTTGCGGTCTCCTGCGACTCGACTTTCTCTCGGACCTCCGCTGACCCGATGCGAGGAGGAGGCGAGCTGGCGGGATAGAAGGAGCCGGCGCGGGAAAAACCGGTTTCTTCGCCGACACGCCGATCTGCTCGAGCGCCGCCAAAGAGAGGACACAAATCTAGGAAGGGACATCTCACCGAACTCTGATTTTTGGTATTTCAAAAAGAAGGGCCGTAGTGCGTTCGCAATTGCGTTAAAAACATGTTTTACGATTGCCATTATTAAATGTTATAGAAATGTCGCCTACAAAGCTTCTAAATTTCCTGATTTTTGACGTCATCGATCATAAGAAGCAAGGAGGTAGCGGCGGGAGATTTAAACGCCAAAAATAAAAAGGCGCGCGCGCGCGCGGGAAATTTTTTTTCGCGATGCGGTTTTTTTTGCGTGTTTATGACTACAACTTGCGTCGTTTTAGACAATAAAAAATATACGACCTTTGGGGTGTCAGTGCCCCTTTGAGGTCTACCCTCTATTTTTGTTTTTTTTTTGTCAGTCAGCCAATAAGAGTTGGGCGCTCTGACATCATCGCAACCCCTGTGCATGAAGCAGACGACACTTGCGCTTCGTATAGTCACTGACAAGGTGAGAGCGGTGGGGAGGGTCTTAACTTGTATTGTCTCTAGTGCGAGGTTCGTGCCTTCCACGATGCTTCGGCGTCAGGCTACACCTCGAGCGCTCGCCGGCAGCCAAAAGCACGGCGGAAGGCAGGGAGCGCGTGCTGGGTTTAATGGATGTTTGAAAGACATGCCCTGCCGTGCTCCGTCTGTCAGTGACTGTGGTTAAAATGTATGTCGAGATCGCTGGTGTTGTGGAAGACCATATACACATATCGCGGACGTCAGTTTATACAGGGTGTTTCGAGTACGCCTGAAATAACATTTTCTATAAAGGGAACATGGAGGATGGAAATTATTACATCAGAATAAAATTATCGACCGCTTCGGTCGTCAGCGTACGAGCATAAAGCGATAATTGGGAACTTTACTAATTAAAAAATAAACGAATAATTTAATTTTCCGGATTACAGCAACTGCTCTGCCATTTTTCGACGTCGGAAAAGAAGTATATGTTCGAAACAGCTAAGGCGAATGTCTAAAAAGTTAATTAGTGGAGTTTAGGTAATTAATAGCTAGTGACCACTTGACATTCGTTTCCCGACGTCCGGCCCGGTCGATAACAAGCGTTACGTCGAAGAAATTATTTCTTTGTGTCAATTTTTTTTCCTTTTTAATAACGTCAGTCGTGCCTGAAGCACCCTGCATAATGCTGTCCATTCTACGCTGCGGATGACAAGTAAAGCTAAAGAATCGTCCAGAACATTTTACTTGCGCATTTTCAGCATTTGCAACAGCACCGCAGGTATTTATATGATTATTGTTATTATTTTTATATTGTACCTCAACATTTATAGAAATGAAGCATACTTTTTTCTAAGGTCTCTCAGCGCTGCATTGCGCCTTTACAATGGAATTGCACGGACTAAGCGGCGGAGAGGCTTAGCATGCATATGAATTTGAGAAGCGTCAGCATGAAACTTTTCCCACTGTCCAACGCACTTCAGACGTTTAGAAATGTGTGGAGGGGTCTTTGTGCGAACTCAGGGGCCCGCTGGCAACTCCGTCACGCCACTTCATAGCCACTAAAGCGGGCGATATAAGAAAAGTAGGTAGCTCTTTTTTGAGACGAACTGCAATCCACAACAATCCTAAGAATCAGCGGTATATGGGAAAGCGGAATCGAGCGCGTGACGTTGTAAAAAAACGAAAAGTTCGAGAAAAAATATGTATACATATATAGCTGCGGTCGTAGAAAACACTCGATCTGGCTCATCCTCGATCGATGATGCACGATGTATGGAGTCTTTGTTCCGGTTTGTATTTATATATATATATATATATTTGATTTAAAAGGTACAAAAATCTTATCCGGATGTGAGGAGAGAGAGGACGTCGAGTGGGGAAGTCGAGTGCACGCGGGAAAGAAAAAGTCGACGCGCCATAGCGCCGCACGAATTGCTGACGCCCGCGAAATTCGGTCTGCGGGTCCGGGGCATGTGAGCCCAACTCCGTGACTTCGCGCCGAAAAACAAAAATGAACAAAATCCTCGAGTATTGGTTGGTTCTGTTGCTGTATTTTTTTTTTTTTTGCAGTTTTGTCATCGGTTATGGAAGGAGCTGCACATTTTTCGATGGCTTAGTGTCGCAGCGAATGCTATACACAAGCGCGAACGGATTGCATAGGTGATAAGTGCTTCCCGCTACACGTGCCTTTCAGGGGGTTGGGGCGTTTTCTGAGGCTGGAAGATAGCGCTTATAGCCTTCGCTGCGGTCCAAGTTGACGTGAGAAGGAGTTTGGTTGAAGTTCGCTTTGTAGATCGAGTTGCATTTTGATTTCTTGCTATAGCTTTGTGCGTCGGGTCGAGGTCGTAGCAGATAATGCTTGTTTGTGTTGTTCTTTGGGGTAAAGAAAGGTCGTTAGAAACAAAGAACATTCGGGAGGGAAAGGAATATCAAGTCATAAAGAGAAATCTAGGATAGGAAAAACGAAGGAGTAGGCAGATACAATAAAGGCGGTTAATTATTTGTTTAAAAGAAAAGCTTAGAATACCTTAGATATTCCACTCTGACAAACTCTTTTGCGATGTCTTCGTCCAACAAAGTCAACAAGGAGACAAAATGTTCACCAACATCACAAAAACAGCTTCTTTACGCGATCCGAGCAATGTAAAAACGTAGCTTAAACAACACGAATCTACCGTGTCAGCTAAAGTTTTCCTTGTTTGTATGTTTAGTGTGCGTCTCAGGCATCCCAGAGACGTGCGCCCACAGACATCTACAGAGTGGGCCTCTTGGTGCGGCCATACGCAAACGCGCTGTTTAGAGACAAGCCCGTCGTTTTTGCCCGCACCAGGCGTGCGCACAGCAGGTGCGCAGAAACCAGAGCCGCGTCAGGGGAACCTTCTGCGCATGCGCCGTGCAGCAGCAGCGCCACCACAGCAGTGTGACGTCACGAATGTCCGTTTGTCTACTACAAGTTCCTATAGACCATTTGCTGTCTTACCCAAGCATCAAGGAGAATGCAGGGATTGGTGTTCCACGCGCCACACGCGCACGCCTTTCGTGTATAAAATATTCGAAGTAAATAGCCAAGAAAGCATTGACGAACGCGCGTGCAAGATGCCATTTGTTTTAGGTTTTTGCTTTGGAAAAGTTACTACTGCTGAGGCCAGCACGTGCGGCGCGTGGAACACCAATCCCTGCATTCTCCTTGATGCCTGGGTAAGACAGCAATACGTCTATTGAAACCAGGGCGCCTGCAACGTTTTTAGTTTTCCCGGCACGTTAACATTTCCGTAGGTCACCTAATTTACAGACCCGTCTATCCGTCCATGAGGTATCTCCACCACCTACACCGCCCTCCTTTGCACCGAGAAAAAAAAAGAAAAGTAGTAAGCTCTCTTGATGTCAGCAGCGTGGACAAAGTCACCTCCTGAATCCTGGACCGAATCCGAATTGTAAAGCCAGAAGCCGACAGGAAAGCCAACAGAAACCGAACTCGCGGCGTTCACGCACGGTTGGGCGGGGGACGGTGGCCATTGCGGCCGCCAAAAGTGTCGAAGTTGCTCACTGCATCGCAGATTTCCCCGGGGACGAGTTAAGAAGAGGCACTGTCAATGGCGGTGGGAGAGGGTTAAAGATGGGGCGAGAGACAGCAGGAAGGTATAAAGCGCAGATGGGACGCGTGTTTTACATCACCAACTGTCGGCTATAGCGTCGCATTGCGTATTGGGAACCTCTTGCGGGATGTTTCTTTTCTTCTTACTTACCCCTGTTGATGCTAAGCCGGGGTCACGCTGCTTATACATCAAACAAAATACAGTCTGCATATGGATTGGAACGCGAGTCACTAAGAGATCCAGTGCTTCCAATGCCGCGTGGCAATGCGTACAAGGAGAAAACTTGGCTCGTGGCATTCGAACCACGGATGTTGCGGTGATTCCTGTTTGCAGGATGTCTTTTGTATGGTGTTTGAGCATTGTGACCCCGGCTTTAGGAAAATGGAAACAAAAAGATATGTAGTTCATGTCACGAATACTTATGTTTCTTACGCGAACAACAGCAAAACCAAGAACAGCAGGATGCTGACGAGCTGATAGACTTTCGTCTTTGTAGCAATCCTTTGTCTGTGCTTGAACCTGTGATTATCAGAATTATGAAAAAAAAATTGTAGCTTACGTAAGAAAATTGATGTTTTGTTTGTGAAAAAGGAATATTTATTTCCACTTAAACTGCCGATCGTAAAGGGGTACTCACACGAGGGAGAAATCCCGGAGATTTCTCCCGGCACGCGCATCCCACGACGAAAACGTCAGGCTTTGCGATGTGCAAAAGCCTCGCGTTTTTATCTCGTGATGCGCGCGTGCCGGGGAGAAATCCGCGGATTTCTCCCTCGTGTGAATACACCTTAAACGACAGACTTGTCGCTGGAGCTTGTTAACTACATCCGGGACGTTGTGATAAGTTATTGTATTGTATTGTATTGTATTGTATTCTATACTAGTGTCTTTACAGCTAGCCGCTCTGTTACATTGTAGGCTAGAACTACAGGCAGTTGCGAAGTACACCATGTGTTTGCAGCAGTATCGTACATAATTAAAAACCGCTTATCACCCATCTCTGTTTACAAAATACAGAGAAGAAAGTAAAAAGTAAAGTGCTATACGAGGTTTTGACTTCGAGTCCCATGTGGAGCATAATATATGTCGCACGTCAGTTGTCTTCCGACAAAACTATGGGCAGCTTCAATAAAGCGCTCCTGGCGGGTGTCATCAGAGGGGAGCTTTGTTTGCTTTCCACTTGAGAAATGCGCGCCCGGGCTACGGATGCGTAAAAATGAGAATTATTTATGAGCAACAATATTGTGCTCCGTAGTAAACCTGAGACGCAGATGCCATCCGGCAGCGCTGGAAACAGATTGCCAAGAGCCATTTTTTTTTAATACTCTAACAACGATTCCTTTTTGTACTTGGCCACGGAAGAAACAGTTCTTCTTAGCTTGTCTACAAGAAATCGTCGAATTTTAGACTGTCTCATTGTCCGGAGCCTCTCAACTATAAACGGGAAGTATTAGTTTAAAAAAGCTGAAGCACCTTCCTAACTAAGAAGGTGTATATAGCCGACAAATTATCGTATAGCCGACAAACTATTGTAAGAAGACGAACAGACATGTTGCAGGCTGTTATAGTATTGAAGCGAGTCATAATCCTTATTACGGACATAACATTCGAACATGATATAAACGGATCAAACATACCTGCATATAGCGCATAGCAACGATGAAATATATATATTAAAGAAAGCGAAAGCACAAGCGACTCTCATGGCTACACATATCTAGATGGGCAACAAGCAAATAGAGCGACAAACCAACTTCAAACGTAAATGATACAACCACAGAAAGACAGAAAGGCTGACTAGTAGCGCGTAGAAACATGCCATCGGGATGAAAGGCAGATAAACCGAAACAAAACCACGTCCAACCGCGCGTGGATTAACTCGCGTACGAATTAAAAAAGAGGATTAGCGGGAGAATGTAGCGAAATCTCTTCATCCAAAAACACGGCTTCTCCATCGAACCCCATCGCAATCCCTACTCGGTCCTGGCCATCCGCCTGAACTGTCTATACCACGCGACTTTACCCACTAACCGGCGAGATGGTTCCCACAAACAGGAGCGTTCCAGGCGATATTATCCGGTGATGCGCGCCGCGGGGAAAGTGTCACCCAGGGGAACCCGGGGTCGGGGGATCGCGGGATTTCCAAGTGTCGGGGCTGTAACCCCGAGATAGCAGGAGAGGAGACTGGCGGAGGGGGCTCAGTGCCTCGGGTCGGCGGAGTCCCCATCAAGACGTGGAATGCCTACCGGTGCAAAGGGTACGGGCCCTCCAGCATAAAACCTTTGCATGAACGACGGTGGAACCTAAGCCTAGCTGCCCTGACCTTTTCTTGCGCTCTATCTTTGCGTTGTGTCCTATTTATCTATTTATTTGTTTTTGGTAAGGCAGAGAGTTCGGTACGGAGTTCGGACGATGGTGTTGTGAAAGCCACGCTGGCAGTAGCGAAGGAATTGCAACGTCTATAGAGGCTGCCATATCTTTTATCTCGTGGGTCGTTTCATTTACGTGGTTCTCTTTCTTACGGCCTCTTTCGCAGCGTGTGAGTGTATCTGTGTGTGTGTATTTTTCTTTCCGGCTTGCATATTGGCATGCCATTAGCCGTTCTGAAATAAAATATTTTTATTATGTTTTTTTTTTTTTCTGAACATTGAGGATTTAGGAATTCTAAAGATTCAGTGTAAGTGTACTAAATCATTTGGTGACATCATGAAGAGAAGTATCATGATTGGGATCAAACAATTATCCAATACAAGACATTAAAACGTCGCAATGACTTCTCAAGGTTCCTCGTCAGACATCTGGTGTGCACATTGCTAAGAACCTCTCATGGAACGCTTATATTGAGCAATTAATTAATACTGCTAATTGCATGCTGGGCTTCCTTAAAAGACACTTCTACCGCGTACCATTGTCCCTAAACCTTCTTTTCTACAAATCCTTGGTCCGCACAAAACTGGAGTAAGCTGCTTCCATCTGGGATCCAGTCAAAACATTTGCATTATTACTGGAAGCCGTTCAAAATCGTTATGTTTGCTTCATACTGCATAACTATCACCGCACTCCTAGCGTGTCAACAATGAAAAAAATCTTGATTTTGCCTGACCTCTCCCTCCGTAGAAAAATTGCTCGTATGTGATTGTTTCACAAGATATATTATTATAACCCAACGCTACGTCAGCATCTCTTAACAGAACCATCGTATGTCTCATCTCGTGTCGATCACCAAAGTAAAGCAGGCATTCCTCATTGTCAGACATCAACATTTGATCAGTCTTTTATACCTACGTCATCACTGGACTGAAATCGCCTTTACGCACTTATCGCCGGATTAACCGAGAGAGACGATTTTAAAAGTGCTGTTCATAATTATATTTCTTTTTCCTGCTTTCCTGTTTTCCTGATTTTAATGCGAATAGCATTCTTTGGATACTTCACGCACTTTTCGTCTATCTATCTATCTATCTGGCTATCTAACCTCTTACGCCGCGGGTCGATAAATAAATAAAAAAGACCGGCGCCGGCTGGGATTCGAACCGTTGACCCTTTGATCAGCAGGCAGACGCGCTAACCACAGAGCTATGAAGGCAGTCATTCAACGCACTTCTTAAACGGTTGTTTATATCTTACCATAGGACGCGCTTCAGCGCTGTCACAGTACGGCGCGCGCGTCCCATGCACGAGGGCTCATTCCGCTCCGTGAGGCTGAGCACGGCCGCTAGCTCACCCTCTCCCGCGCTCGGGAGAGGGTGATGTAGCAGCCGTGCTCAGCCTCACGAGAGCGGAATGAGCCCTCGTGCATGGAACGCGCGCGCACCGGTAGCTGTGACAGCGCTGTAAAGCGCGTCCTATGGTAAAGATATAAACAACCGTTTAGAGTACCGTTGGTTGAGACTAGCTGAGACGCCAGAAAGTCTGGTCGGTACCATTTTGAGTGTTTGTGCGTATGGCGCGTGCTTTGCTCGCCTTCCTAAGTGACACAAACGCACGTGCTGGGCTGCGGAGATCGTGCGCAGGGCTGTGGAAAGTGTCAACAAATTTAGAATCGCCTCAAGAGTGGGCTGGCGCATCTAGAGTGTGCCGGCCACCTGACGAACGCGCATAACTCCGCACCGTTTGATGCTATTCGCATTAACGTAGATAATCATTCCCAAAGGATGGGTTCTGCTGATTTTTTGTTTTGTTTAATTCTCTGTTATGTTAAACTGCCTAATTTCATAATATATATATATATATATGTGCTACTTTGGTCCACTCCCCTCTGTAATGCCTTCGGGCCCTGAGAGACTCAATAAATAAATAAATAAATAAATAATAACACAACTTTTTTTTCCCTGCATAGTTCAACTTAGCCACATACATCTATCTGCTTGTCGGGCTGGTAGTTATTGGTGATGCAATATCTGGTGATACAATATCGGTTCCACTCACCTGACGACAGTCGAGCGCGGCTCATGAACTGAACACGAGAACTACGTGAGCACTCGACTTCGGCTCGTAACAATTAGTGCCTCGGCGGACACTCGGGTAGTGGCTTGTGTTCAACCACTGCGGTGATGAGAATAGCCGAACTCTACCAATGCCTGGAGCTCAGCGCGTGTTTTCTACTTTGCCAACCCCAGCACGTGGCTATGATTAAAGTTGGCGGCATAGGATAGGCACCAGGCCACGTGGCCGCTTGTTCTGGCTCCGAGTTGAGGGGATGAACGATGCTCATATTCCCATAATTATCCGGGCAAGAAAAACTAAGGCAAGTTTATTTACTTGTTAACGCTAGGGAGTGGTTCTAAGCAGTATTTAGCTAAAGTAGAAAAATCGTTTCTTGGCTCCGCGAAGTTTGGCGTGTTATGTAATTCAATCGATATGCTGTGGTGTTATGTACGTCCAGTGACTACGAAGATGTTGTAGACTCATGCAATCGACTGAACAGCTTTTATTTGGGCATATCTCCGCGAAGTATAAATGACGCCGCGGGCCGCTGCCATCGAGCGTGGCAGGTCGACCGCTGCCACGAGCGCGTCGATTTCACGCGAGCACTAGGAATCATAGCATTCTTTTTTTTATTAGGAATGCACTCATCCTACTTTCCAGGAAAGCGAAGAGACAGGAAATAAAGAATGATTGAAAGTAAAATTATATTCGCCACTTCCCAAGATTCAGACGTCGGAACATATGTATAGACTAACGTTTTAGACTCAAGTGCGGTGCCACAGGGGCCATACCTGAAGAGAGATCCGGGTGAATTTTCAATTGCCGGGTTTTCGTAACACATAACAACTTGGTACTGCATAGAATATTTCAGAATAAAAAAAAATAATTATTATTATTATGATTATTATCATTACTATTGTTTATATCATTCTTAAATTCAAATGCTTTCGCTCACTTACGTTAAATTTCGGGTGGTTGTGCGTTTGCGAGTAGACAGTTCGTCCGTCTGACCTACAAACCAACTTAAAGAAAAAGTAAATTTGCGGGAGTTTGTGTTAGGCGCCAGTGGAGGACAGAGGATTGAGATCTTTTGATGTAGAACTGGACATGCGGATCCGTAAGCCAGCACTTTGCCTAAAATATTCTAAAAATTTATTTTTTCTTTCTTCTCATTATATAGGGTATATATATATATATATTTATTTTTTTTTGCAGCAGCGTGTTTTTATATGAGATTATACGATGATGTTTCGGGTCATATTTTTTATATTTATCTAAAAATATGTGTTAAAGTGGTGTTCTAGGATTGCGATTACGCTATACGCAAACGCTGCAGCTAATTTTCTTCCGGAGATTTAAAATTTTGAATCTTGATGCGTGGAGATTGCTAAGGTTTTACTACGGTACTTTGCACGGCCGTCAGTTTCACACCGAAGCATGCACCTGGCAATAATTGTTTCTTCGATATTTTATAAAAGGTTAGCGACATGTACACAAAATATTAAAAATTACAAGAACATATTTATATGCAAAAGCGATTACAAAACACGCCAAGAAACAGGTTCTAGAGAAACATTCTTGAATCATTTACAAACGAACGATTTCACAAAAAACGACGCACAATATATCAAAATTTATCAGCTTTAAATGCATTTACATATACAGATATATATATATATATATATATATATATATATATATATATATATATATATATATATATATATATATATATATATATATCGTAAAAAGGAGGTAAATGCTTTAAGACGTATTTATTGGACGACGTTCCGAGCGGGGACCGCTCTTCATCAGTGTCTCTCTCTCTCTCTCTCTCTCATCATATATATATATATATATATATATATATATTTAACCATTATTTTAGTTTCGTTTCAATGCACAAAGTTCATTTTTCTTTATGTTGCAAAATTACACTTCATTATTTAAAAAAACTTCCGTTTTCATTGTGTTTTTTAACTCTTCCTAACCGTTTACAGTGACTTGAACTAACTTGTGATGGCAAAACATTAAGTAATTAATGACCTCCTTAAGGAAACATGACAACAAACCTTCACTCAAATCGAGCTAGCTTGATCGTCTTCGTTGTAGGTGCTATGCCGCAGGACGTCGGCTTGGAAGAGACATTTTCTAGTACAGCGGTGCTGCTCTATCGTAGGGTGTAAAAAGTTATGGTGTCCCTAGTTTAGCTTTATATTTGTGTTTCATTGCTTTGCTTTTTAACCCCCCCCCCTTTCCCCCTTTTCCCAAACCCCCTTTTTTTTTAAACACATACAAATTAGGTGTATTGTCTACATCTCTATAATATGTGTGGATTTAATGGTTTTCAATTAGTCCCACCAGGTTTGCAATATAAATGGTACCCCTAACTTTATTATAAAGCTAGTCACTAAAACTGATTTTAAATCTATTTATATCAAACACTTATTCATTTTTCTAAATGTGTACTTCGGCAGGAACAAATATTACATCAACCCTTTTGTGTGTTTTTTTTTTATTTTTTTATTTGTGTAATTTGTATTTTTTACAGGAACGATTTGGCCGCGTTTCGTGAAACAACCTTTATGTATAGCTGAGTGCTTCTCCCAAAAACTATACTTTCATAGCGTATATATTTTACAGAAATATGCCAGATATGACTCGGACCATCGCTGTATTAACTGACATGGAAACACTCAACAACAAAACTCCTGTGGTCATCAAGTTCGATCTGTATTTCATTGGGTTAGTAAGGGTAAGCTGGTTTGTTTGTCGTCACACAATGTTCAGATACCGACTCTCCGGATACTACTTCCCTCGCCTCGTTTTCGCTGTGATAGACCTTCGTCGTGTGAGAGCTTTGGAGTTCACGCTAATGCGCTGTGCACACAGGTCCCAAGTGCCAGCAGCAGTGAAGTCCGCCGACAGTCCTCCGTGAGTTAATGCCCGTGGAAGGGAATGGAGGAGGGGGGAGGGAGAGAGAGAGAGAGAGAGAGGGAGAACGCAAGCAAACACAAATATATATTTAAGCTAGGGACAGCATGCCTTTTTACGATACCACTGTACAGCCTTTGTGTGTTCTAAAAAAAGTCTCCTTGGAATCGACCCTCGTGCGTCAAAGCCCATATAATGAAAACAAGCTAGATCAATTTGAGTGAAAGTTTATTGTCGTTTTTCTCTTAAGGAGGTCATATGTTACTCAATATTTTGCCATCACAAGTTATTTCAAGTCAATGTAAACGGATAAAGAACGTATAAAGACAAAAAGTGTGTATTTCTGTTTCTTAGTGTTGATGTGCAATTTTGTTACATTTAGAGAAATGAGCAGCGTTTCTGCAGTAATGACAGCAGTACAATAATCGCAGTAGATATCAGGTTGTTTTGGTCCTGGACCGTCGGGGACAAGGGGATGATCGTGGAAGATGTGGTCCGGACGCTGGTTGGAGTTGAAGACTTCTTCTTGTTGTGGCCGACGGCGGAGAGTTAACGGACTTGGAGGCGAAGTTGTAATGAATACAACAAACAAAACTAAGTTTTACTGCTGCGTAAAACAGTTACACGAAGACGGTACAAATATTACCAAGTGTAACGAGCATTTACAAAAACGGAAGCCTCGGCGTCAAGTGTCCTCCCGCGCACGGTGAGGACGGCGGCTAAGCCGCAGAGCAGGAGCCTGTCGCGCACGACAGATGTAACGCGGCGAACCGCGGGAGAGAACTACTGGGCCACTCGGGCCCGTTCAAACTCGACAATTTTCCGTCCGGTCGGGGGTTATGACAGTGCGCCAAAACCTGTCCCATCCAATCAGTGTCTAGTTAGAATCCCATTGGGTACAGGCCCCGACGCACTCTCCACCAATCGGACGGGCAAAACCACCCTCGCCAGGAGGCCGAAAGGTCAGCTCCCAAGGACAGGTTCCACGATTCAGAGCCCAAACATTGAGACACGAGCTCTGGTTTGTTTATGGTCGGAGAAATAACTGACTCCGATGATTCTAGCGAGAATCCCCAGGACGTGCCCCACGGGGAAAAACCGTCCCTCGGAGTGTGAGCATTAGGTACGTTAATACCGATAGATAAACAGAGAACTTGCCAGACACAACACACGTGGGTCTCGCGAACACAAGCGCAGCGAAAGATCACATTGGATTCCGAGATTACGGGGACCACCCTGGGGGCTTCACCCGATGCTGCGTCTGCGTCTGTGCGTAAACTTGTGTCGCGCTCGGGACCCTCGCAGCCAGCACCCCCACAACCACTGGAACTTGAACCGCGGTCTCCGCCGGTGTGGCCTGCGCCCGAGACTGGCGTCCACGGCACTTCGTCTAGTTTACGAAACGGCCTGCCCGTTGACAAGGGCACTGAGGAGTTATGCTGGCTGTGTGGGTTTCTGTGTCTGGATGCAACGGCCCTTGGGTTAGGGGAAGACTTGCGGGCAATGACCCGCCGTGGGAAAGACGGAACCTCGCCGTTGGTGAAAAACTATATAGGTTCAACACGTACCGGAACGTATAAACAAATTCTTTAAGCAAAACGCCATTTCGGCGGTGCGCAAAGTGCGACCACCTCTACAATGGCTAATCACGTGTCTTACATATTCGTGAAATACATTTAAATACGATAATTTTGATATGCCTTGCGTCGTTTTACATGAAGTCGTTCCTTGGTAAATAGTTTGTGAATGTCTCTAAAACCTATTTATTTGACGTGATTCGTAAATATTTTGCATAGAAATATTTTATGGTTTTTTTATTATTTTTTGTGTACATGTCGTAAATATTATCATAAAATAAGTAGAGAAAAATCATTATTAGGTGCATGCTTTGGTGTGAAATTGACGGCTGTGAAAAGTACCATAGCGAAACCTTGACAAACTCCACTCCTCGAGCTTCGAAATTTTATTTCTCCGGAAGAAAATTAAGATACGGCGTTTGCATATAGCTGAATTCTCCTCCCGAGAACATTGACTTTAAGATACATATATTCACACAAATACAAAATATGACCCGGACCATCGATCATTGCAGGATCTGACGTGGAAACACCCAGCATGCAATAAAGCGTCTCTTGATGACACGTTTTAATCAATACATCAAACATAGCGTGAAACCATTGCTACCGCCCTCTCGATTTTATTACTCGCCCGCATCGCCATGCACGACGACGTGTGTCTGCACGGTACGTCCCATGGGAGTTTCACGGGATCGGCAGCCAGTTGGACGCGAAACTTGTTTTCTCACCTTTTCGCCAGGGTTCTAGAGTCTGAATACAGCCTATTCACGTCCGCGTCTGAAACGTCTCCACGTGTATATTACTAACGAGATTGCCGCGGTAGGCCGACGTTGTCACCATCACCGTATCTCCACTCTTCGTCGAAAACGCACTGTTTGCTTTTTCCCCAAGCACGAGTGGCCACAATCCTTCGCACCCTTCTTCAACCACGTCCGACAAGCGTATCGTAGTTTCGCTTTGGCCCAAGATTGAACACTCACGGCGACCAGAGCTCTAACGGCGACGGCGCGCATGACGCGCAGTTGACGAAACAAAGCGGGCTGTAGCACGCAGCCGCACTCCCGTTCACGTAATAACTACAAAGGCCTCGACTGATCCGCGCCCAACTTCGTCGAGCGTCTCCCAGTGTAAAACGGCCGGGTTTTCTTGCGGGCTGTCAGATAGGGCCACGTGACTTTCGACACGGAGGCCTAATAAAACGAGCAACTGCGCTTAATCTTGTCCTCGTGTGATCTATATTGGTATGCACTCGTCGTTCCATGGCGCGTCATCTTCTTGACCTACCTTCTTCTGAATTTCCGACAAGAAAATCTCGGAAGACACGCCGCTCATTCTCGCACGTTGAAACATATAGTACTCAAAATACGGGACCACCGGAAGTATACTGTGGGTCCAGGAAGCTCCGCCATTTGCTTGTTTACGTTTACCTAGAAGCACCATATGTAGAGAGCATACAGAGAGTTTTCAAGTTCCAACTGCTCCATCGGGGTTACGTGGTTTTGGGGGCCTCGTTTGCAAGTATAAGAGCTGCGGGGGAGGGGGGGTGGCGAAAGCGTTGATGGTCTTCAAACGTCTCCGCATTTTCACCTGCTTTTCCTTCTCGCCACAGCGAAAAGGCCGCGCATGCGCACTAGCGACCAATTTCGGCAGGAGGCGTCCGCCATTACATTGCAAACGCTCCCCGTGGTTTGAGATGGACGCCATCATCAATCTGTAGCATGGCGTGGTCAGACGGACATAAACGAACCATGAAAATAAATTACCATTTTAAATAAAGAGCCGCAGTAAAAAGCGGGCGTGTGCGCTTTATTTTAGCACGGTTTTATTGGGCAAATTTTACGAGGACACCGCCATGAAGAATCGTCAAGAGGAACTGCCACGAAGGACTGTGACGTCGCATAAATTTATGAGGTCATGTGACTTTATGACGCCGCGTCACACCGCGACGTCGTCTGACGTCCCGGTCATGTACCCTCGTGACGTCACGTGACGTCTCTCACACGCCTAACATGTGCACAGCTCCTTCAGAACAGGAATACTGTGCTCACCGGTGTTCATCAGCATAATCGAGCCAGTGTGATTATTGCTTCATCTTTTCCTATTAGCTCGGTTGGCGGCAACAGCGAATCGCAACGCATGAAGCGACTGCTCGTTAAGTCGACTTTATTGTGCGATCTCCATTCGTGAAACAAGCACCATGAAGTTCGAGTATACGTCGTTCCGGTGCTGAGCGAGCTCATTCAGGTTCTTGTTACGTCATCAGGGTCGCACGCTTTTCCGATTTTATCTCCTTCATTGTTGAAAAAAGTGCCTCACGGCAGTATAGAGACGTTGGCACAAGGCTGACAGAAACGCAAGCTGTCTTATTTTAGAGCGCAGCTTCTTAGGCGCCTGTTTCCGGCAGGCGGCGTCAGCGTCGCACGTCGGAACCGTAGGACCGCAAGGTCGAACGCTGAGCCCCCCGAGGTCACGTGCACCCCTCCCCCCGAGGTCACGTGACCCCCCCCCCCGTGCCTTCCCCTCCTCTTCAAGAGCTGCGCTCTAATTCGGCGTTACAGGGAGTTGTAAACGGCTTTCATTTTTATACCTCTTTTTTTTTCTAACCCGGGCATGTTTTTAGAAAGTCGTGAGCCGCACTTGGAACCACGGAGTGCAGTGGACACAAAGGCAGCCAGTTTTAGTCCTACCCACTAATCGCTCTGAACCATGAGCTCGGCGTTCTGATGTTCCTGCCACTCTCTTGTCTTCTCCTCTCTCTCAGTTTCTCGGTAAATTGGCTCTCAAACTGCTTGTGTGCTTGTTGTGCCTGGGGCGCCCCCACGCGGGATTTTTTACCGCTCCAGTCGGCATTTTGTTGGGCTAGATTATAGTGCAGCACCCTGTACGTTTACGAGTAGTGCAGCGTTCGATCCATTTGTGACAGAGGTGGTAGATGTTTACTGAAGCCGAGGACATTTCATGCGGGGTCAATTAATCACGTCAGACGTGTCAAACAACGTTCCGTCGTTGGCAGACGATCTACCGCTGTCACTATAGCGATTAGCCTAAAAGCATTCGCGATAGAACGTTTCCGATTGGGTAGAGCTTCGTTAACGTCGTCCTGGTTTCATTCAGGCGCGAAGTGTGCCTAAGTGCTCCCACGAGCAAACGTGGCAGAAACGTCAGAAGATGTAAAACGCCATTAATTTTACAGTTTAGGCAGAGAGGGCGATGTTACACATTTTTTAATGTGTTATCACCGAGAAACTTATGGAGACTTTTTGTATTTATTTGTTTAGAAATTATAGGCTAGTATACAAGCAAGTTTCATAAAGTTGTTTATGTAATTGTATATCTGCTAGATGAAAACTACATCTTTGTTATATCTAGCAGTATTAACAAATTATATATGTGGTTCTTGCGAAGTTTTCCGTGCTTTCAAGGATTGAGGTCATTTACCCAGTAACCACTCGCAGAATTTAACGTTCATCTCATCACAGTGATTTAGGGACTTTACTACGCCTGTGCAAATCGTTATTCAAATGCCTGTCGGCTACTGAGGTGCTATAATAGAGTGTATGGAAACATCTAGCGTGGACAAAGAGCTTTCCTTGTAGATCGCTTTCGAAAAAAACGTGATCTGAATATACTGCACGTTTACAGAAGAGCCAACATTTTGGAAGCGTGGGTCTAAAATTGTATGTACTTTCTTTGGTAAGAAATATTCAGCTTTTGTACGACTGTAACAATAATGGTCGGAATATGTGTCAAAAACTGATCGAGAATCGCACGAAAGTTGGTACATGCAAAAAATCGTACCACGCGAAATAAAAAAATAAAACGTATTTATTACTTGCAAATCGCAAATATGGTTTGGTTAAACTCCTATTCGCAATTTCAGTACTGCAAATACTTTCATGGGGTTCACTTTTTAAAAGAAATGTCGTGGAACTATTTTTTTTTAAGTTCCGAGTTCGGTTTGTGTTACTTTGTTACTTAAGATATTATATGTATATGTTCCAACCTGAAGGTTTTCTTTCGTATCTATCATCCTGCGAAACCTCCACATTTTTTTTACTCTGTGTGTGTGTGTGTGGGGGGGGGGTGGTTGGACAAAGGCGTTAATGTAAAGTAATAGAGCAACCTGATTCCCAATTAGACTGCCTTCTTCGAGTTTCCTCTTTCCTTAATATTTGTCCATTCAAACTAATCTGCCCATCTAGCATAGTGTCTAAATAGACAATAGAATATATCTCTTAATTTTTAAAATCTACCTATGAAATCAATAAATTGAACTTATCAAATCAACTCGCTTACTTCATTTTAAAGTGTTATCTAATCCACATTTATAATAGGGCTATTTAACTTATGAAAACTACATATCAAATTTTCCTAATCTGCTAGTCTAAAAATATCTATCTATCTAGACGATCGTGTATGTGAAAGAATGGGAAACAGCCCATTTTTTTAAATGAAAAGGTGGGGCTAGTTGGCGCATTGCCGAAAATAAAAGCGCCAAGGTTTAAAGTTCAGTTTATTGTAGCTTTTTGTTTGTCTCCTGTTTCTTGTTCCGTTCCCTGGCGCTTTAATTATTGAATCCTTTTTCTCTATGTTTTCCCAAGACGTGCTCATTATGGAAACACAAAGTGGCCCAATGTTATGTGCGGCTCGTTCTCAAACGAAACAACTTGACAGCAGCGAGTAAAACGATCACTCTTGCAGTCTTCATTTAGGTTGTCCTTCACAACCGGCTTATTTTGTTTCTCGCAGATGTCCCGATTGCTGACCCTGCTAGCAGCCACGGCGGCCCTCTTCAAGCCAGCTTTCTCAGCCCAGCCATGCCCCTTCAACCCTCTCTGCGTCTGCAGCCACGAAGTCGTTAGAGATGTTGTCTGCGTCTCGGTGCCCTTCTCCACCTTCCCGGGCAACCTGGGCGACTGCGAGAATGGACAGGTCACCCTGGCCCGGTCTGGGCCTGAAGTCCTCCAAAACGACTCCCTGGCAGGCACGCGGCTGTCCACGTTACGACTGATGCACAACTCGCTGAGCAGAATCTTCCCCTGCGCCTTCTGCGGAGTCGAAGACAACCTCGTGTCCCTCGACCTCAGTCACAACGTCTTGAGGGCGCCGCCACTTCATCAACTCAAGAGGCTACGTCACCTCCAGTGGCTCAATCTCCAGTCCAACCGCATCGAAGACTTGAAGCGCGGCGAGTGGGAAGACCTCTCCAAGACGGTGTCTCTTCGGAGCCTGTTCCTCGGCGACAACCGGATAAGAGTCGTGCGCGATGGCATCTTTGCCAACTTCACCGACCTCATGACCCTGGAGTTGGACAAGAACCTCATTAGCGACCTCACCGGGTCCCCGTTTCCGCCCAGTCTCACCCGGCTCAATCTGGCCAACAACTTGCTCGACCAGGTGCCTCATCTCGCGTTCCGAGAGCTGAGGTCGTTGACGTCACTCTTCTTGGGCGGCAACTTGCTGAAGACGCTTCCAGCAACGTGGTTCCTTCCGGTCCGCCAGCTGGACACGCTGGACCTGAGCCGCAACTTGATGGAAAGGCTTCCGGACAAGCTGTTCAACGGTTCCGTCCTACTGAGGGACTTGCATCTAGAATTCAACTTTCTGACAGAACTTCCGGAAGGCCTGTTCCGCAGTGTGTCCGTGGAGCGGCTGTCGCTCGCCAATAATAGACTGTCTTCCATCGCGGAGCACGCCTTCGGTGGACTCGAGTCCGTCCTGGTGGTGCTCGACCTCAGCTTCAACCTGTTTCGTCGTTTTCCATCGGCGGTGAAGGCGCTAACATCGCTCTCCATGTTCTACCTCCGTGGCAACTCCCTCAGCAGCCTCGAGCCGGCGGACATCTCCAGTTTTCGGCGCTCCATCGAAGTTCTCGATCTTTCCGGGAATAAGTTTGTGCGCGTTCCTCAAAGTGCCTTAAGGACTACTGAACGTCTCTCGAGACTCAGCTTGCAAGACAATCGAATACAGGTCCTCTATCCGAACGACTTCAAGTCGTGGGGTCACAACCTCACGACCTTAAGCCTCGCGAACAACGGCATCCGCAGCCTCTCCGAGGAAACTTTCGTCCACCTCACACAACTACGGGAGCTAAAACTTTCGTTCAATAACATCTACTTCGTAGACTATTACGTGTTCCTCCCGCTCCGATCTAGCTTGGAAGTCCTCGAGTTGAGCTCGACGCTAGGACAGCGGTTTTTCCCGCTCGAACTTATTCGACACATGAAGAAGGTTCGGTGGCTACAACTGGATCACAACCAAATGTTGAACCTCACCGACTCCTACCTCCAAGGATTGCCCTCCCTTATTCACTTCGATCTGGAGGGAAACAGGATAGGACACATAACTCCCGGTTTTTTCAAAGACAAGATTCACCAGAAGCTGAACAGGATTGTTCTGGCCCACAACGAGCTGGTTGCCGTGGAGACCGCAACCTTCAGGAAACTCTCGAGGCTTGCCAATGTTGTCCTACTCGGAAACAGGATCCGGACGCTAAGAACTAGGTCATTTGAAGACTTGCCGAGACTTCACACCGTTGTCCTCTCTAGGAACAGGATAGAGATCATCGAAAGTGAAGCATTCTATAACGTGCCGAGGCTTTCAAATCTCCTCTTGCAGAACAACAACTTGACAGTTTTTAGCTTGGATTGTTTGAATAATTCCGGTGTCAGCAATCTGTTCATGAACCTTTCACAAAACGCCCTTACAACCCTTCGGGCGCCGGTTCCAAACTGGGATCTGAATGACACAATGACGAAATACGGTGTCCACACTTTAGACCTGAGTCACAACCAGCTGAGTGAAGTGGACGAACACTTCTTGGCCAGCATGGGGGCATCGCTATTGAATCTACACGTGTCGCACAACAGGCTAACGGAAGTTGACCAACTTCTGACTGACCTGAGCGCACTACAAACTTTCCATGCAAGCCACAACTTCATCACGAACATCAGCTTGGGAGCCTTCCAGTTTACAACGGCTCTCCAGGTTTGAAAGCCCCTATATCAGGTTGCGCTTAAAACAGGTTCCCTTTCACACCTCTGCTCAGAATCGACCTTGCGCGTATGTGCTTGGGCATGTAGATTTGTGTGTGTTTGTGGGTATATGCTAAACTGACGCACACCCTCTCAGCTAAACTAATGATTATTGGGAAAGCATGTTTTTGCTTGCACGGTATCACTTTAACTTAGAGAAGCTGTTTCAAGCAATATTTAAACAGCGCTAGCATTACTCCATTTTCAATCGAGGTCTATCACTGCTGAACAGAGCACAAATCCAGATACAAACTAACTGGTTGATTCTTAACTGAATGAGTTGCACGAATAACAAGCATTCGTGCAAGTATACATGACTACAGGACTAATCTGCGACTGTGTAGGGAATACCCGAATGCTTGATCGATACAGTATGCCCACGGCCTTGAATTCTATATTTATATGTAATCCTGGTACTGGGGGTTTCTAAAGCTAGCCCACGAACAATCGGATAGCCTGCCGTCTTCATTACTTTGGTCTCTCGAAACGCTGAGTCATTCGCACAGTTTAAGACACTCATTCGCTGGAAGATTTGTTTTTCCAACTTGCAAGAGCGCACGTATATATGAGTGTTTGGGGTATTGACTGGCTTTTTAAGTGGTTAGAAATTGAGCTGTTCATACCATAAAAGAGTATTGAGCATTGATAGTTGAGTCGGAACAGCGGGGTGCATCACCTCTTGAGGCCGAACCACATAGGGTGTATTTGCGACGTATTTAAGGGCGTTTCGGCAGACGTGAGCGCTTCCTCGACGCCTCGGGGTCGGCGTAAATACGTGCGTATTCGGCAATCCAACCGAGACAGATCTCGGCGCTTCGGTGTATTTCGGCGTGGCGTATACGGAAGCGTACGGCGCGGGGCCGGCCAATCAGCTCCCGAGCTGACAGCCGGAAGTTGCTCGAGGATCGGCTTGCCTAGCTATGCGGCCGGCTGGCTGGCCCGAAATGGGAGCTCGCGTGGCGCACTTGACGGTTTATTGGCTAACTGTACGAAATCGATATATCTCTTTGGAACGTGCGGTGAACGACTAAGACAGAAGAAAATAGCCTCTGTGTTTCTGGCGATGTGAAAAAATTGCAAAGAGGAAGGGTTTTGAGCAGAGATCGCGGCCGTCCTCCTGCCGGCACTTGTTGGCAGCTTGGCGATTGCAAGAAATATTCATGAAACAGGCGTTATCAAATTAGGCTTTCGTTGTTGATTAACATTTAGTTATCTTTGTCCCCTTGAGGGACTCAATAATATAGCAGCCGATCTACATTTTCCCTCCTTTCATGAAAAGCGTGAGTCGGGCTAAGCTGCGCCAAACGCCGGGGAGACGTCGACGTAAAGCGCCATATGGGGTTTGGCGACCTTCCCCTCTTCCATTCTGTGAAAAACGGCCCGCCAAATGCCGTGATCACGCCCGCTGAAACGCGCGTAAATTCGTCGAGACTACGCCCTATGTGGGTCGGCCTTTAGGCATTTCAGGCGTTTCTAGTTGACAAGCCGGTGGTAAGGGAGCGAAACCCAACTCCCCATTCTCATCTCCCAAGCACTTCCGACGCCCCTGAGCATGGGCACCCAACCATTCACTAGACTTTTTTTTCATACCGTTACGAGCATCATTTGTGTATATTTGAATTTATTTACCTACACCCTTCTGTCTCGCACCTATTGCAGGTCATCAGCCTCAACCACAACGAAATCGACCAGATCGACGCCTACGCTTTCGGTAACCTGACCAGGCTCCGAATTCTGGACCTGAGCCATAACTTCGTGTCTCTCCTGCCCTCCGATGCCTTTGAAAGCACGGCCCTGGAACGCGTTAACCTGTCCTTCAACAACATCACCCGATGTCCATCCGCGGCTTTGGTGCCTGTCAAGGGATCTCTGCGTCTGCTGGACCTAACAGGAAACAAGATCACTAGCGTCGCATCCGGGGACTTTGAACCTTTCCACTCCCTGATAGCCCTGAACTTGTCCAGAAATCCGTTAGTCATCATTGCGGACGATGGCTTCAGGGGGCTCGGTCAGCTTATGCACCTGGACCTTTCTCAGAGCCCCATCTTCAGCATCAACAAGGTGTCCCTGCAGACGCTGAAGACCCTGGAAAACCTCAAGTTGAAGAACTGTAGCCTCAGTAAGCTGCCTCCGCTGCCTCTGAAGAGGCTGGTATCCTTGGACGTTTCGGACAACTTCTTCTTCAACCTGTCGACCGAGTCATTTTTCCACCTGAGGAACCTGCGGCACCTGGACTTGTCCGGTAACCTCCTGGAAGGCGTGCCTCATCATCTCTGGGAGTTTGTCCCGATGGTCCAGTCGTTGGGCTTGTCCCGGAATCCAGTTGGGTTTCTGACCACGGACAGTTTTGCGGGAGTACGGCTACTGCGAGAGCTGGATATTAGACATCTTCAGCTCAAGTTCCTGGACCCCAGGTCCCTTCAGGGACTTCGGTGAGGTGTAATTTTAGCAATTGGTGTCGCTATGTTTCCGCGAGCTGAGCCATTTTGGAAGGAAAGCGTATGCCCTTTCATTCCGAGCAGTGGAAATGTGATCTTAAAAAAAATTGTGCGCCACGAAGGGATATTAAGCTGTAGTGTAATATTTAGGTGTTTGATCAGAACAGTGACAGGTTTAACTCCCGGCCATTGCATTTTTTCAGAACTCATTCGGTCCGTCACTATTACAAAACGACAAGTATTTCTTTGACTTTGTTTGTCATACAGAAGAGCACAACTTCGTTGATACGGTATCGGTTTATACGTTTTCCCAGCTGTTATGTTCACAACCGCCAGTCCTGTTGAAATTCCATAGAGACATGTGCATCAGTTACCCATTTGCTGGATTTGTTTTCCCGGCTCTTACATTAAAAAACTTCTACCCGGCGCGGCCGACGCAACATGTTGGACCAAGGCCGCCCTTTACTTCAGCTTCGCTCACTTAGAGTTCAACTAAGTTTGAAAAGGTTTTTCAGGTTTTCGCAATCACCAGTTAACCTTGCAGTGTCTTCACACCTTACACGCGCGCTTGTTTATGTTTTGGTCGGTTTGTTTTGTGCTAGTTTCATATCGTACCGCGTTCGGAATGGGCAATAGACTTTTCTGGAAAATACCACAATGCCTCTCTGTGACCCCAGAATGCACCGCGTGGCACAAGGAATTGTGAGCCACTGCCGATGTACGCCTGGGCCGACACGTGCGTTCCGTGCATCCTGAAAGTGGCGCCATCTCTTCTTTCTTGCCACTTTGAGCTTAGAACAGCAACAAAACAGAACTAACACACAACCAAGCCGATACCTGCCTTGTTATGTTACCTTTTTTTCTTTCTGCCTTTTGAAGTTTGCAAAATTATAAATCAACATGAACCTATTTTACTTTTCATGGGTACTGAAGTACGCGCCATGTACATTGAATTCCCGTAATTCGTCGATAAAACGGTGGGGCACCGCATTTTCTAGAAACGGGCTGCTGTAGACTGCGCGAGGTGCTGCACGCGGTGCGATGATGATGATGAAACTTTAATTTAAATGCCAGCAAGCGCGTGCTCGAACAACAACGGCTGGAAGCAGACCGAACGCCTTAGAGGAGGCGAGTCGCTCCTCACCTCGCCTCGGCTCCTCTCCGTCTTTCTTCCTGCTAAGTTGAAAGAGTGAGGGGTTTTACGGGAGAAGCTTGTTCTGCTTTTCTTAAAGAGACACTGACAGGCTATTTATTCTCGCCGAGATTTTTATTCGAACATGACCTATGAGAGCTCAGAACACACTTTACGACTCGAAATTCGTTTTCTTTCCGCCCGAAAACAGCCGGTCGAGAATTGACAGGTTTCAATAGCGCTCACTCTCGTTTCCATGGTCACGTAGCGTTCAAAATATATGCACAAAATATACTCAAAGTCGAGAGACACATATTCAATGGTAAAAATCTAAAAGAATATGAACCTCATCTTTTGTGGCTTCCGAGAAACTTCAAATACGTTGATCGAAAAAGAAAATGTTGCGGAGATTACAGGAAGTACATGTACACGTCATTCTCAATATGGCGACGTACCGCGGGCTGGGCGACGCGATGGCAACGCACGACGGACAAACGTTGCGACGGTCGTGGGGCCGCCGCCACTTCGGAATGTCGTTCGTGGTACAGGCACAATCGATCTTCAAGCGCAGAACATCGAGCGGAAAAGATAAAAGTGCGAAACAATCGCACGACAAACGGTTCACGAAAGTTTGTCGTTGTCGTCGTCGTCGTCTGCTTCTGAAGCGGAGAAAAATAAACACGTGGTCGGATGTAGCCACGTGACTTCCGGCCATGAGCTTCCGTGCTGGTATTTCAGGAGCACGCGTTCCTGTCGCCTTCCGTCGTGCTTTGACTCCGCGTGCACACTCGAAACTCCCGAGACGCCCGAGCGTTATCGAAGGTTGGAAGCTCGCGCTGGAAGCGGGACAACTCAAACTCAATCTTTCCTGTCGTTCTCATATCCTGTCAGCGACGGACCCTTCTCGAAATTGTGAAATGATGCATAGATTATGCGCAACCGCCATTTTAGTTGGTCTCATCTCTGTCCGGCGTAAAGCCCCGTGATTGGTTCCGAGCTCGGGCCGAGCAGTGACGCAGCACTCTCTTTGAAATGCGTTTCGATCCGAGTACACTCCGAGTGCTGACAAAGCGTTCGTGTCGGAATGTGTGCTCATAGTGGGAGGACCTTCCCCCGAACTCTTAATCTGTCACCGACTATGCGGAGCACCGTCTGGTTCTTGCACAGGGGTTGCGATGATGTCAGAACGCCAAACTCTTATCGGGTGATTGAAAAAAAAAATAGTCGGTAAACCTCGAGGCGTCTAGCATTGAGATCTACCCACCATCATTCCGACCAAAGCCAATAAAAACTCGTCTTTGTTCTGACGTCACCGCAACCCCTGCGCAAAAAGCAGACGTCTTGCTCTCCGCTCTGGCGACGTGCGCGACCAAAAGCGTCGCTGCGATCGGCTTTCCACGATTGACCAAAAACTCACTAAATCGTCTTGGGTAGGATTATTTCTGCTCTCATCGACGGAAATAAGAGCGGAGTCAGACTCCTAGCCTTGGCGGTGTTGATTTAGGAACGTGATGACGGGGCTTCCACCTGCCTTCAAACGGGTCATCAAATTTGCCGTTTTCTATACTTACAATCTTGGTCGTGACTTCAGGGATTGGAACCCCAACAGGGTGCCACCAAAATATATTGTCGGTAATGGCACGAACGCGACTACCGGGCGTTGTTACCTTACTCTTGAACCGTGTTTCAGGTCCCTGACCATCCTCAAGACGACCACCTACTCGGGAGTGCGGTCCTTCCGGCTCCAGGAGCTGGTGTCTCAGCTGGACTCGCTCCGCCGGGTCCTGATTGAGGTCGAGGAGCCCGTATTGTCCCACCAGCTCCAGTGGGCCTTCGGCGCAAAGGTGTCCGAGCTCACGCTCACCGGCCGCAAGCTCAGGGTCATCTTCCCGGACGCACTCTTGGGACTGCACAGCACTCACGAGCTGGTGCTCCGGTTGACCGGCACCAGCATCCGGCGGCTGCCGGCCGGGTTGCTCCGGTACCTGGCGGACGTGAGGTACCTCACGCTAGACCTCAGGGGCAACCTCCTGTCTTCCATGGGTCCCGAGGTACTGAGGCCAGCTGGGGACGACGGCTCGGCTCTCTGGAAGGGCACCCAGCATCTGGCTGGTGAGTGGACCATAGCTTGCTGCAACGTCTTTGAATCTTTAAATTTATTGTAAAAAAAAACTAAGTGATTCTTATGAGTACGAAATTAACCGAATACGCATTTGAAGACCTTCCGGGAACCCAGCAGCAGCTCGCTTGCACCTTTGCATTTAATTGCATTATCATGATAAATTTTAATTTATTATTTTTTTGCGTGTTTTTTTTTTAATTGTGACGTCGGCCGCCATCAGATTTACGTTGACCAGTAGACCTATAGCCATATCCTCCTCCTCTACATTGTGGTCCTCTACAGCTTCAACGCCTCCACATTGTAGACTTCTGTAGCTTCAACTTCTCACATGGAGTTCAAACATTAGTATTCCTATTTGATCTGCAAAAAAAATGATGTTGGCACACCTCTACGTGATGTTGATCGTTTGTCTTTTTATAAGCCTGATCCCTATGTTAATGCCTAAAAAGGACACTGTAGTACTTCATTGTATAGTCACGAACTAACTTGTCAAAATCCCCTACTTTAACAACAGTGAAGCATGCTTTGGGCCACAAGGTGCGAAATTCGTGAATTCCGTATCAATATTGGGAACAGGAGTCATGCCACAATTTTAGCTCTTAAAAAGATGCGAAACAGCACTAGACCAGACGAAGGACACTAGGAAGAGAACACACACAAGGCGGTGACTCAAGAAAGGGTTCTATGTAAAAGGGAGGAAATGCTTCAATTGCAATTTTAGTGCTGTTTTGGCGTTTTTTAGAACATGTGCTACCCATCAGACCAAGTTAATGCCTTGCTCTTCATTCTACTTGTTCAGGGGGAATTCGTCTCGAGGACAATCCGTGGGTCTGCGACTGCCGCCTCCTCTGGCTGAGTCAGTGGCTTCGACGTTGGCTGCGGAGACCCTCCGAGTCCAGATGCTTAATTTCGATGCCGCCATTTACGTCCATAACCTGGCCAGGCAGAGCGAGTGCGCCTACCCCGGAAGCTCCCTCCGCATACCCATCATCGACTCTGCAAGAGGAAGACCTGCGATGCACGTCCCCGGCTGTGGCCATCTCATCCACGGTTACGTTGGTCACTATGGGAACGCTGTCTTCAGTGGTCTTCAGGACTATGAGCTCCAGGAGCCTCTAAGAGACAAGGGCTCCTGGTACGCTCAATGAAGTGTAAGCAGACGATAACTGCTGCACGGTCAGCCTTCTGAAATGTTCGGTGTCCTAAGGCCCCTGGTGTAAGCAAACAATAACTATTACACGCGGGCAGTCTCCTACAATGTCTGGTGGCCTAAGGCTCCGGCTATAAGCAGACGACATACCGTTGCACAGGCCATCTTCTGCAACGTTTGGTGTTCTAAGGCTCCTGGTGTAAGCACACGATAACTGTTGCATTACTGCAACGCCCATGGCGTCCTAACTTTTTGTCAGCGATCATGACAACATGTACAAGTTTAATTGGTTTTGAGTATTTCTAAAAGTACCTGAAACACGCTACAGCAGTACATATCTGATGGTGCTGTTTGCACATCATCACCGGTGACCATCGTAACTCGGCCGAATTTCTTCTCTATGCTCAATGCCTTGGTGACGCTTTTGTCGGTGGGTTTGAGACTTCAAAAGTTAACAGGGACTTGTAGCTTGGGACGTGGGGATGGTCTTCATTACACTTTGGATGCTGGAAAAATGATACCTGGGTGGTTATGGTGTCATTTTCTTTTTGCAGACTTGATGGTTCTAGAACTGGCAAGCCACACATAAGATGTCACTCCGTTAATGGCACGTTTGTTTCTCTGGCAACCAAGAAAATGTGCATACGAAGTGCATAAATACTACAAAGAGCACACCAAGACACAACCTAAAGTCATGGCGATGAATTTAAAGAAGTGGTAATTGCTCTACAGGGCTTATATAATGATCAGAATTTTTTTTTCAAGGTTACTTTCTACAGTTTGCCTTCAACCATAACATTTTTTTGTATATTTTTAAAGACGTCAGGGAAGAACTCCTTCATTTTTCCTTTTTTCTGTCTGTCGAATTTGCTAAAAAGTGAGATTAAAAAATAAAAACATTAGGTGTCTTTTTTAAGTTCTTCAAAAACTCCAAAATGCAGGTCTTGAGTTTTCGTGGCGAAAAGCAATATATAGCTTGAATATATTGATCTTGTATTTGATTAAACCAAAGATATACATGCAGCATACATTTAGAATACGTCAAATATATTTTCAATATATCAACCATATGTTCAATATAGTTTTAATGGACTTATAACTTTGTCTTTGTGAGGTGCTGCATGAATCAACTAAGTCTGAACAGTGCGCTGCGCATTTTTAATGTATATTTAAACGTCCTATTGTTAACCTAAAAACACACTTATACCTAGTATACCTAGTATACCTTATAACAAGTATACCTTCAAAATTTTCTATAAGAATATAAAATTTTTAGATTTGTATTGTATGGATTTTCTAAAGGGTCGAGAGCCTTCGTTGCTGTAACCTTGCCAAAAGAAACAGAAAATAATTGCCTCGGGACGACGCCTAGTTCATGGTCACCAACATAAACAGAGTTAAGAATACGCAGTGCAGATAATCTTGGGGTTAACTGACGGCGAGAAAACGACATCGACACTATCCTAACTTTGTTTTGCGCAACATGTACAAATAAGGGTAGTCCCACTCGATAGTCAATACGATGACATAGCTGAGAAAGAGTCATAGTATATGACAAAACATTTCCAAGGTAGTGCAGAAGCCTAGTGAAGACTGTGCAGACCTTAGCAAATTAAACATTTGCAGGAACGGGCAAACACTAGCAGACACGCCAAAAAGTGGAGCCACCTATTAGAAAGCGTGTAAAACAAACATGGGTGAAATGTTAACATACAGCAGTTTAGTATTGAAAGACCAGCTAAGCAAGAAATGATGATTTATGACCGCAAAAACATTTAGATATGCCGAATCTTGAGCAATCTGTAACACTCATTATTTCATTGACTGTCCACATACTGCTTGCCCCATTGTCACACAAAAGAAACATAAGTGGTACTTTACAAGCATGTTGGTATATGATAGCAGTAATTATTGTTATCATCCTTCGAATGAAAACAGCTGTCCACATCCTAGTGAAACCACCCAAGAGACTGCTCGGACCGAGAGCCAGAAAAAACTCTGCCACTGACGATGAAACAGATGAACAAAGATGGCACTCAGCAAGGTTAAATTATAACAAGAGAGACAATAAATGATGTCGTGGAGGCTAAGCTTTAATGTTCATAATGTTCCGATGGAATGCTGTACATACCTATTTTCAGCTAACACGATTCATTGAGGGTACATGGTACAAGGTAGGGGATGTTTCCATCCCCGCACGTGTAGTGATAGCATTTTCGAAAGATGAGGATTAATCAGTCGATGTTCACAAGAGGTATGAATGATTGTTTTTCTGTGCTTACTTCGGCGAGTTTGTGCTACTATATGGCATGTCTGCGCCACGACCCAACTGCAATGAACTTCCGACCCCTCCATGGCATGTGAGAGACAAACAACGGATGTGGTGGCCTTTCCATGTGAATTGCGCCATCTGTCGACTGTGGACGCAGTGAACAGAGTGTGGACTTCCCTCGCAGTCACTAGACGTTTCGGTGAATGATTAAAGCAAACTAAATGTCAACATTTCCTTTTCTTTCTTTTTCTACCTACAAGCCATCGAAAAAGGTCGACCGACCCATACTGGTCACCTTGAAACTGAGACGTGATTTGTGTGTCCCTGTGTTTATTTTTTTAATAAATAGAGAAAAATAAGAAATTATTTAGCTAGCAAAGTTCTGAAATATTTATTGATGCATGGTGAATACCTTAGAGCTTAGACCTATATCAAAACACAATGATTAGCACTTTTTATGTCACCGAGCCCTGAAACGATCGAGCTGAGACTCGCATTTCACCTATAGGTCCAAACCCTTCCTGGCACTAAAATAAAACGCATTTCATTTTACCAACATTTTCTACAAAATATATTTAGGTTTGTTGTAAAGCTGCTTGCTTTATATAAAACCACCATTTAAAAAATATAACCTGTCCGAAAACACCAGCCTGCTACAATTTTGGGTATTCAGGAAGATCGATTGTCAAAATTGGCAGCTAAGTTGAGCTAAAATCCTTCGGAAATTCCTAAGTGTATCTTTAGCTAATTCCTTGGCTTACACAGATGCTCCCTAGAGACTTAATAAA
This sequence comes from Ixodes ricinus, assembly GCA_037355805.1. NCBI lineage: Eukaryota > Metazoa > Arthropoda > Arachnida > Ixodida > Ixodidae > Ixodes > Ixodes ricinus. The sequence goes on from JAZHYW010003410.1 coordinate 170,806, forward strand.
AAATAATTGCCACGCCATCTCTACATTAGATTAAAGTTTTTCGAGAACTAACAGCTTCACATCTTCGAAGCAATACTAAAACGGTGAAGGTTGTTTCATTGGCAGATTGGAAAATGACAAAGTGAAAACTGAATTGTTTGTATGTGGAACGTCGGAACGTTTTTATGCGTTTCTATGCGGTTACGTCAGAACAACGCCGAGCTCTGATTGGCTTTGATTGAAAGGAGAGTGAGTAGATCTCAATGCTAGATACCTTAAAGGGACCATGAAATGACCTTTTTCCTTTTGCCAGATAACTTCTACATTAAACCTTCAACGTTCACTGAATGCCGAACAGGCATCCGTTTTCGTCTCGGTTCATTAACTTCTACAGAAAAAAATAATGAAATATCGACTTTTTCTTTCTTTCCAACTGACCGCAAAACAAGTTGCGGCGTAATTTTGACGGGTCGTGACGTACGCTGGGACAGGAACCGGAAGTTCTCTCGGCAGTAGGAGAATGGGAGCGTTAGCGGAAGCGAGTTGGGGGTGCGCCGGTAGGTTTTACTGCGCTGATGTCACCGACGTATTTTCTGAATCGACGCCTCTCATCGCCGCGATAGCCATGGACACAACGCAGCTGAGCGAAATTCAATGAGACTACTACTACTAAGCGTTGTTATGTTGGAAGAGAATAAAAGGGGGGGAGAGGGGCCAATTGTGGATGCGCACCGGGCGCGTTTGTCACTGGCTCTCAGGGGAGGGGAAGTGGGAGAAAAGTGGGGGGGGGGGGGGGGGGTAGGGGGGAGATAGAGATAGACATAGTGTATAGAAGGGGGAGGGAGTGGGCTAAGCCGGAGGAGCGCAATATGTTGCGCTACAGCGACAGCATGGGACTAGTCTCATACGCCGGTATGCCTGTTGGGAAGTGCGGCGAGTCTTCCGGTGAAGACTCCAGAAGTCAACCCAACTGTCATTGTTGGTAAAAGGCGGCCCGTGTCAGTCGTTTGCAAAGCGACGTAGATGGAAACAAATCGCCGCGGCGTTTTTCGCGGCCTCGGAAATGCAGGATCGAGCCGACGTTAAAAAAGATATGTTTGAGCTACGACAGTGTCAGCAAGAGCCACGTAAATACCTGTTCACACTCGGAGCGGACGCGTGCGTTTGATGGAAGTGCTGTATTCGCGCTGTTGGTGAGCGCTTCGGGACCGATCTTTTACGATTGCAACTCGATACTGACGTGGCACTCGGCAAAGGAAGGTTGGCCCGGCATTGCACGTAGCTTCCACGAACTTTTATGGCTCGACAGTGACGTGCAGTTGTGTAAGAATAAAAATGGCATACTAATAACAAAGTGTAAGTACATACCATGTTACGAAGGTAATCCATACGGCGTTTATTCGAGCTCTATATCACACAAAACAAGTAGTGTAGATAGAATCGACGAGACGACATTGTTCGTCAACACTGCCTCGGAAAACAAGAAGATGACAAGGGGAAGAGATTGACCTTACCTGTTAATCTAAAATTGAGGTCAGCGATCAAACTATAATACGGGAAGGGTCCATAAGGGTCGCGCGGGCATATTCCATTCAGCACGCCAGCCGGTCGTGGGCACTGTCTTGGTCAAGTACCGTCGAAGCAACGCTGCGCCTGCTAGGCCTTTATTCTGCGCAGCTCGCTTGGTCGGAGTAGGTGGATTCGTGACCGTCGTAGCTTTTCTCGGGTGTTTGTGGATCCAGCGTTCTTGTTCGTCGTGGTCTGTTTCAAGTACTTTTTTCTTGCAGCTTGAAGTCGGATCGCGCGAGAATAAAGGCCGGTTCAGACACTTGCGTTTGAGTGCGTTTGAGTGCGTTTGACTGCGTTGCGGCGAGAACCGAAAGCGAGTCACCGGCACATCTGTGCTTCGTATGAAGCGTGGAATCCAATTCAAGGAATCTTCTTGGCACGCGATATAAGAAGCAGGGATGTCCTGGTGTCTCGCTGCCGCAACGCAGTCAAACGCAGTCAAACGCAACTGTGTGAACCGGGCTTTACACGTAAAAAAATAAACGTTCGTTGGTCGTCGTGACCACGGTGACCAAGCGACGCTGTCGGCCATGCTGATTTGATCGTAAAAAGGACAGCTCCGGAGCTGGCTCTCAGCTTCGTTTACCACACGATAGATTGCGCTTGGCTCTCAGCATTATCAAATTTGGCGATTTTCTCCACACATCTCTAATTATGCTACAAAATGTGGATCTGAATATTATTTAACAAAACTTTCAGGAAACATTTGCCGGCTATTTATTGTTTATGATCGCGGTGCTGGTGAGGTAGGCGCTTACCCAATAGGCAACGTGGATTCGGCTGACGTGCTGCAGTTCCGCGGATGCATAGCAGTAAAAAGGCAGAGAGCTTTCGAAGGAAAAAAGGCGCAAAAGAGTCTCGTTTTTTTTTAAAGTTCTATAGCAAAGAATTTTTTTGGCTCCCTATTTTTGTGTTTCTTTTCACACCTTTTACGACGTCCGGTGGATGAAATTCGATTTCAGAATCGTTTCATGGTCTCTTTAAAAGGATGGTGAACCGAAATTTGGATTTAAAAAAAACAATGCAGGAGATGTAGGCGGGACGCTGCAAACCCTACAACACTTCTCGTAAGGCGATATCTTGAAAGGACGGCCGTCTTTTGGAAAAAGAGGTCGAGATTGAACCAGGCCGACGAGGCGCGTGACGTAGATATATCTCGTTTCCTCCTCTCTTCGCTTCGCTCCCACAAAGCGGCGAGGCGGAGAAGACGCGAGGTCGTTCCCTCTCCTTCTCGGAGAAACATGACGTGTAGATTTCTGTCAAATGCGCCTCTTTTTTTTTTTTTTGAAAAATAGGGTCATCCGTTTGAGATATCGCTGTAGGAGCGATGTTTTGGTATTTGTAGCATCCCGTTGCACGCTTTTGCCGCGTGTTTTGTATAATCCAGATGTCGGTTCAGCATCCCTTTAAAAGCTAACCGCTTTTTTTTTACTTCTTGCATTTTTTATTAAGAGCTCGACGTTCTGACATCATCGCAACACCTGTTCAAGAAGCAGGCGAACTTCCGCTCCGCAATATGATGCCTGGAAAGCGGTTCCGACTGGTGTTTACTGCGTGCCAAAACAATGGTTCCAGAATTTCCGCCGGACGACGTCATGAATGTCACGATGTCGCCGGCTGCGACCCTGGCGTTGTCGGAGCCGAGGTGGACGTCGCAGACGCCCGTTCTGTTGCAGATCACTCTCTAACAGGACAGTCCGCGGAAGCTTCTACAGCCAAGAAATGGGACGCCGCGAGGACAACGACAAATGCATTCCTTTCTGCTTTTTTTTTTTTAGCTTCCACGTTTAACCGTTAGGACTGCGACATCCGACGGCAGGACACTCTGGCCTTTGCAACGTGATTTGCTGACACTTAGTGACACCTTTCGAAGCATGGGCATGATAGGACGCTGAACACACCCGTCATATTGAAAAACAGCGAGACTGGGAAAAGGACAAAAAGACGAAGAGAATACAAAACAAGCGCTGACTATCAACTGGTTTGTTAATAGAACATAGGGAAGAAAAAGAATGAAATGAAAAACATGGAGTCAAATGTTCGCGCGCTTGCTGGGCGCCTCGTGGAATGTGTCGCCTTCTTTTTTCATCTGGTTGTAGAACTTTTCTTCTTTCTTTCCTCAGGCGCTCTTGTTACCCTAAATTCAGAAAGTTAACCTCGCTGGGGGTCAGAGTCACCCAAGGTTGGCTCACACACGAACTCTGGTTCAATATGGCAATGCAGGCGAGTTGGTTCATGATTACAACTGGTAGCAGCGAGCAAACAACACAAGGACAAAGGGAGGAATTCACAAGATGAGCGCTGAACTTCAACTGAACGTTTAATGAGAAGAAGTTACCCAAGTAAACAACCACACAGATATCGCATCAACGCTCAAGATAAGCTATTTGTTTTCTATGTAAATACACTGAAGTTTGACAAACACAATTATCTCCCTCCTTTCCTATCAAGTACGCTTCCAGCAGTTCTCTTGCGGTTTTCTCACCCCCTTTCCCCACAATCGTAATATCTTCAAAATTCGGCTGACACATGCAAGTTGCACAGTGTAAAGGCAGATGTCCTCTCGAAAACGCATCGACCCCCTCTTATTTCATCACCCAGATATCCAGACTCTCTTATTTCATCCAGACTCTCTCATTTCTTCCTTATGTCCTATAAAAACCAGTGGATAGTCAGCGCTTGTCTTGTGTTCGCTTCGTCTTTTTGTCCTCGTCCCAGTCGAGCTGTTTTTCAACATGAACTCTTACCAACTTGCCTAGTTACCTATCCACACCATAGTTGCATTCCATGCCCCGCACTTATGGCGCCAAAAATGAATATAGCGCCAGAAAGACGACAGGGCAGGAAAAAAAGGAAAGACGTTTACAAACCTCTGTAACGCGAAACTAGAGCGCAGCTCTTGAGGAGGAGAAGGGAGGTGTACAGAGGGGAGTGTATGTCCCTCCTCCTTTCCTCCTCTCCTCCTGCCGCTTAATTTGTTCATGGGTGACGGGACACGAAGTCGTGAAGTCATTTTCCCCGCTAAATTTAGCGGGGAAACGTACCACAATGCAACGCTCGCGATTACGCCGACGCCCCTCAACCCCTAAGAACTGCCTAAGAACTGCGCCTAAGCACCTAGTCGCCTAAGAACTGCACTCCAAAACATAAAAGCTAACCATCTCTACTTCTGCGACGCGGCATATCGAGGACGAAAGTATTTACGGGACACAAACAAATGCGAGCGGTGAGGGCCATTTATGACAGTCGTGCTTGGTCATTGGTGTATTTATAACCTCTCAATAAAATGCTACAGGTTACGACTATATTACACGATTGCAAGACTTAGACAAGCCCCAAAGAAAAGAATTTGTGCTGACGAGAGAGGGAATACAAATTTGTACAGCTTATAAAAGTATTGAAAAGAAAAACGGAAGACCCAAAACTTTTTACTATTTTAAAAGACAAAAAAGCGAACAGTGCAAGCTACCGCATGGGCAATCACAATATGCAGGGTGTCCCCTTCAAAAATCTACAGGGCATTTATAACCACAAAAATAAACGATGCGTCGCCAAATGTAGCGCTAGTGGTCCGAATGAGATGCCGAAGTTTCAGCACTAGCCATTATCTTGTTCAACAGTTACGTAATGTTCTGACAGTTTTACTGGGGAAAATAGCGGCCAGCGGAGTTCTCGAATACGTGGATTTCTGTGTCGCCCGTTACCGAAGACTGACGAAAATCGGCCCCGTTTTTCCATTTAACATTTAAGAAATTGTTGTAACTTTTTGATTGAGGGAACAGTTAGTGCTGGAACTTTGGCATCTAGTTCGGAGTGCTAGCGCTACATTTGAGTGGATAATGAGCGTTTATACCAATATATACCAATATACCAATATACTCGTGGACTTCGTCAGGCTTGTCAATGGAAGCCATGGGCTCGTAGAATGCGAGAGAAGTCTCTGACAAAGGAAAAACTGTAAAGACAACGGTACGATGATTCAGCGGCTTCGGTAATGGCAGTGCTCGCTCAGGCACCCTGGCTTGTCCACCCACCACTGCACCGGTCGTACAGTACCTTGCACTGGTGCTGGCTGGCACGTCACACCGGTTTCAAACCCGATCAAAACGCGTGGCGCGGGCGCCGATTGCTGCTCTGTACGCGCGGTGAAAACCCCACACGGGTTGATTTTAGAGCGCAGCTCTTAGGCGCCCGTTACGGCTTGAGCGGCGTCGCCGTCGGCGTCGGCGTAACCGCAAGGTCACCCCAAGGTCATGTGACCCCCCAATGTGATGTGACCCCCAAGGTTATGTGACCCCCAAGGTCCCTTGACCCCCTAGGCCACGACCCGGGGGTCACGTGACCTCCCCCAAGGCCACGTGACCACCGGGCCACGTGACCCCTCCGAGGTCACGTGACCCCCAGGTCACGTGGCCCCCCTCCCTTGAGGTCACGTGAACCCTCCCCCTCCGCGCCTTCCCCCTCCTCAAGAGCTGCGCTTTAATTCGGCGCTACAGGGAGTTGTAAACGGCTTTCATTTTTAATGGGAATATTGTTTGTGTATAGTAATCGACGCAATCATTTAGACCTTTAATTAAATGAAAATTGGTTTAAATTTTCTTGTATTCCTCGAATACCGTGAACGACATTGTAGGAAGTTTTAAACGCAAGTTGCTGGACGTCGGCGCCACCGGCACCGCCACCCGGAAAGCCGGAAGTTGCCGGCGTCATAAAACCTTTCACAGTTATTTATATTTTTTTTGGGTTGCGCGTTGATCGCATTTAAATTATTTTTTGTGTGCGTTTCTAAAAAATAATTTAAAAAAAACCTGTGTAAATTTTTTTTTTTTAGGCGTTGGAGGAAAACATGAGCAAACCGTTAGGTTTACGCTGCTCCTCGCATAGTGCACCCTAGATTAGTAAAACTACGATTCCTGTCCTATCGGGTCCCATCTCGCTCACACATCAAAAGTGCTCCCGAAGTAACAACAAATGACGTCACAGAAGCCGAAGTGTCATGCTGTCGGATGTCGAGATACATGGCGGTTGGCACTAGAAGTACCGGCAAAAATCTCGAGCGAACGCGAGTGTCACTGTCATCACGGTGTTCCAACTCCTGGCTGCCGAAACTTCCGTGGACTGTTCAGCTGAAGAGCGACCCGCAGCTGAGCAGGCGTCTGACACCACCGGTGCTATAACACCGCCATGGGACCACTTTTTTATTTTTTGACGCAGTGAACACGTCAGTCGGAGACACGTTTTAGGCATCACACAGAACAACTCAGTTGGGAAACTGCCATGAGGAGCATGCTTTGAAAAAGTGGCTCCAATCCATACTCGAAAACCGAACTAGACGCGATCGCAACGCCGCCATTTCCCCCGCAGTGGCCACTCCTGGAACTGCACGTCTGCAGGTATCCGGTTCAGGTCAGACTTGTACGTAACTTATATACTCTACTCAAGCTACGGTTATGTTAAATACTTTTGAGAGTAACTTGGTATACTGGAAATACTTTCGAAAGTGACTACTCAGTACACAAACTTAGATAATTTTCGCAAGTAACTTCAACAATTGCACACACTTCTTAGTGGTAAGCAGGTGTCGAACCGGAACCGAGACGAACTGAAAACCGGAACCGAACCGTTATTTCTAGCCGAACCCGTACTGAACCGAACCAAAATCTTCGCCGCCATCTTGGAACTGCACCGGAAATGTAACGGAAACCGTTTCAAAATGCTTCACGGCAATTTTTTTTGTTAGTATAAAAAATATATCTATACATTATGAACAAAAATTTGCAGCTGTATTTCTATAAATTGATCAAATCGTCATACACAGAATTGCAGTGTATGAGAAATTATGGGATTTCGTAGCGCTTTTGTATAGGCACTATAATTAATCTTGTGTCACCCCGTGACATCATGATGTAAAAACATGTTGTCGGTTAATTTTATGTTAATGTCAGGAACACATAACTACTAAAAAATGAAAGCCGTTTACAACTCCCTGTAACGCCGAATTAGAGCGCAGCTCTTGAGGAGGAGGGGAAGGCACGGGGGGGGGTCACGTGACCTCGGGGAGGGGGGGTCACGTGACCTCGGGGAGGGGGGGGTCACGTGACCTCGAGGAGGGGGGGAGTTTCCCAGCTAAACCTAGCGGGGAAAATTTTCCGCTAGATTTAGCGGGGAAAATTTCCCGCTAGATTTAGTAGGAAAAATTTTCCGCTAGATTTAGCGGGGAAAGTTTCCGCTAGATGTAGCGGGGAAAATTTTCCGCTAGATTTAGCGGGAAAATTTTCCGCTAGATTTAGCGGGAAAATTTTCCGCTAAATTTAGCGGGGAAAATTACCCATCATGCACCGCGCGGTTACGCCTTCGGCGACGCCGACGGCGACGCCGCTCAAGCCGGAAACGGGCGCCTAAGAGCTGCGCTCTAAAAGTAGTTTTGTGTTCCTGACACACGTGTAACTTCTAAAACAGTAAAAGTATGTTATTCACTCTTTTGTGTTATGAACAGCAATTTTATGTGTCTGTGGGCTGGACAAAAACGACAGTACACAAGGGCGCGTGGCATAAGCATGACGATTACGCACTCAGACCGTCAGAAAGTGACCAACAGACCTATTGCTAAATTACCCAAGCATTAAGAAGCATGCAGGGAACGTAGTTGCACGCGCTGCGCTCGCTTGCCTTACACCTGTATTAAAGATTTTAAAGAAATCATAAGGAAAAGGCGTTTTCGGACGCACGTGCCAACCGTCACTTAGTTTATATTTTCGCTTAAACAAAATGCACTGCCAACGCCAGCACGCGCAGCTGTTGTAACTACGTTCCCTGCGTGCTTCTTGATGCTTGGGTAATTTAGCAATAGGCCTATTAAGTAGCTGCCATGTCGAGTAGAGCATGGAATGCTAATGTGTTCTATTTAACAAAAGGGGGATCGGTGGCCGGGTGGACTACACGCGCGAGCTAACCCGAGCTCCTGGCTTTGAGTCATGCATTTCTAGCTCGAGCGCTCGTTCTGCGGTAGAACGCTTCAAGGCAACGACCTCGAGCTCTCTTGCTTGGGTGAACGAAGTATGGAACACTCCAGCTCGTAGCACGCGGAGCGAAAGCTCGCGCTGCAGGGTTCAGGGATCCTGGGTTCAATCCCCACCCCATGCCCCTTTCGATCTAGATGAGCATCGTACCGGCGTGCGGTCGTGTATCACTACTGCCTGGTACACGGTGCGGTTGTACCGCACTGGCTATATTTCTCATCTACAGCTGAAAGACAAGTCGCCCATTGGTGCTGACTAACTTCCAGCCGTATAAACATACGCACAACGGTATTGCTTTTTATATATTTAACAAAAATCATTAATTAGCGAGGGTTATGCTTATTTGCAGACTGAATTGACCGGCATCTTGTAAAGAATAAAGCTCAACAGCCAGACTATGCCAGTTTATCCTGCATAAGAAAATGTTCACTTATGTATACGCGCTTTTACAGCGGAGCTGTTAAAGGGCGATGCAACAATTTTTGTACTTTGCGCAAATACCGCTTAGAACGGATCCCTGACGTTGATGACCTATGAAACACGCGTTCGTTTTTCACCCCACGCAATAGAAGTCCCAGAAACAAATTAAAGAAAACGAGCAGCGTTCACCCCCTCAACTCGCAGCCAGAACAAGCGGCCACGTGACCTGGAATGGATTATATGCCGCCAATGTTGATCATAGCCACGCGCTGGGGTTGGCAAAGCACAGGACACGTGCTGAGTTCCAGACATTGTTATGGCTCGGCTATTGTCGTCGTTGAAGCGATTGGACACGGGCCACTAGCGGAATGCTTCTCGAGCTAGTAATTATCACGAGCCCAAATCGAGCGCCCACGCAATGCTCGGGTCCAATCTATGAACCGCATTCAAATATCGTCACTTGGGTGTACTGCGATCCCCACGCTACGTCATCAAATTTTGCAAAGAGAGATTGAATGAAAATGATCGCTTTTGTCCTTGAAATTACACCGCAACAAAGGAGTTTCTTGGCCAGTGGCGTTGCGTGCGAGTATCCTTGAGTCCCACCAGTGCCAGTAAGCTCGTGTAAAGTGAAAAACATTCCAACTGAATATCGTTGCACAGCTCCTTTAGGAGCTAGTTTCCCCAGGATCGTGTCCCCCGCAAAGAAATGAAGACACCGAACTAGGGAGGCTCAAGTTAGGGTGGGTGCAACTGCTAGATCGGGGATCACGGGACATGGACGCCATTTAATTGCTAAATTTTGCTGGGAGTCTATGGGGCAAAGGGTCGTTTTATTCCATAAATCATGTCATAAGAGCCCATTAAGGTGCTTGAATAATTTACACAAGCTGTAAATGATTACTTTTCCATAGCCAGCAGTTTTGTTGCGATAGGTTCAGTATTTTTTTTAACGCGAAAAATGGTAAATTCCGCCATCTTGGAAGTTGCTGCTTGTCTGGCACCCCTGCTTTCTCCTCTCGACGTTTGCGATTCTTGGAGCGAGAGGAAGCGAGAGAGCTGCGCCAAGGCGTTCGTTGCTTGCAATGGGAGGCGAGGAGGAGAAAGGCGCATGGAGCAACAGAGTTGCAACAGAGCGGGCGTCTGCTCTCGTGCAGGCAACATTGGCGCATATCCTTCCCGAATCCTCTCCCTCAGGCGCCGCCATTAAATTGCAAACGCTCTCCAGGTTTTGAGTTGCACCTACCCTCACTAGAACCAACTAGAGCCTCCCTACACCGAACTCTGGACACCTACCGCCATCTATGAGCTACGGCGGCAAGCCACATATCTGGTTGCCGCCGTCGCTCATAGATAGCTACAGCTTTTCCACTCTGGCTTGCCGACTTGCGGCCGGCCATTACTTTCCATTAGGGGTGTCGCGAACTTTTGTCGAACCGGATTTTTAGGTCGAACTTTCGGGGTTCGACTGGGTCGAACCGATTCGACGAACCTTCGCACTTTTCACCAGATTCGACCGGTTCGGCTTTGTGGACAGTGTGGCCAGACCTTGATACAAGCATGTCTAGGTTTGGAGAATTTGTTTCTATCCAAAGGGTTATTTCTTTTTATGAACAGTTGCAATTAAAATAAACCAATTCTAATTACTGAAGAAGTTAATAACTAAATTTGTTTGTACTGTATTAACTGAAATAACCAATCAGCGGTGCCCTTAATTCATCCCTTAGCCATCACCATCCAATCCGAAGCCAACTGGCCAGCCTGTCGCGCATGCGCACGTGAGTCGAACCTCAATACAAGGTTCGTCGAAATTTTCACCAAAAGTTCGAAAAAGTCGAACCTGGTCGACTCGAACCTCGGCCGGTTCGCGACACCCTACTTTCCATTGTATGGCTATGGTATGGCTCTGCTGGTCTTCCTTCTTCACCAGAGTGGAAAAACTGAAAGCTTTTTAGGCTATACTTCGTTTCAGCTTGGCTCCAGACGCAGCCGATGCTACGAGCGCGAGCGTGTGGCCCTGAACAGTGCTTGCATTGCACGAGCGCGCGTGCCTGGCAGGGACGCTGAAAGCCCGGTGCTTCGCGCTTGTAGCATCGCCTGCGTCTGGACCCAAGCTGAAACGAAGTATAGATTCGATCTGAGTACGAAGTTGCGTATAGATTGTGTGCGAACAATTCTGATCACTTCTTTCTGGATGTGTCTTCGCCTGCATTACGGTGAAAAGTGTAATGTTGGTTAGGAAAACAAGCGTTGTGATTGCCGCTGAGTGTTTCTATAAAATATAGACTGAAAGGGCTTGTCCTTATACTTTCGTGCCATTTTGAAAATATTATTGCTTTTAGCTCAGTTGCGTCATCATCATACATATTGTGAAACGTAGTTCGTAAACTATATTTCACGTTATAGATATTAGGCGACGAGGTGCCCCGATTTCCACGATTTTATGCACTGTAATTAATTGGTTCGTTGATTCCGGCGAAACTACAATTCCACGTGTAATACTGCAGCGCAAGGTTATACTAATCACGGATAATTTTAGGCAACCTACCACACTTCAAGACAACCTTTCGATTCAGGTAAAATATATGACTGAGGTAAACTAAGGAATGTCGAGTCGTAGAAACAGGATGTTACGTATGTTAATCTAGATGTTCCTTTACTGTCCCATCGAAATAAATGACCCAATTTCTTATTTTTGGTACCTGAAAATAAAAGTGGACTGTCCAAACGATAAAAAAACAACAACTTTAGAGTTACGTGTTCGCGGCGGAAATAGTGCCTATTGGCAAAACAACGCGGAAATGATATTCTCAATTTAACACTTCAAACCGGCAAACACCGGTGTGAACCACTAAATTAAACCGGTTTGAACCGCAATGACGGTTCGAACCGGTACGAACCGAGAGGACTTTTTTTTCCACTGATTTGGAGCGTGGAAAACTCTTTTATATACAGCTTTGTTTTCGCTTGTTTTGTTGTATTTTTAAAACAATTCCTAGTTTGAGAGTATTTTGCAAGTAACGAGTTTCTTTTATGAGTATTTAGTATTCTACCTAGGGTATTTAGCACTCTACTCGGTTAGTTTTTTAGCCTGGTATTCAGTGCAACGATTTTAACGTTGAAAGAATTTGCATCTTTTACTTTTGACATTGTTTATCTTCTCACAAAGGGCAGAAAACACATCTCCTTTTTTCGAAATGTTGCGATTCCGGCGCATAATAGCGAGGCAAAAATTAGAATATTTCCCGACCTGCAGCCGCGAGGCGGCGGCCATGAGAACCACGTGGCATGACGTCAATGGGGGACTTGCAAAAAGATAGGAAGTTGTGCAAATACCTGCTCGATAAAAGGTAATTTTTCTATAACTCTTGTCGTTCCCACATGCATATAAATGCTTCAAAGACCTGGTATCATCAACAAAATGTTTATTATATGGAGTTTTAGTGGCGCCATCTATCCGAGGTCAACAAAACCGTCAGCTCTATCTGCTACCGCGAACAGCCGCCAGAAGCCGGAGGGTGACGGGGCAGATAAGGGGCAGAGCCGGACGGGGATGGCCGGACCCGGACGAGGCTTTCCTCCTTTCGTCATGTTGATCACGCTGCGCAAGCACGTGGTTTACGTGGTCGCGAGTGAGTGAGTTCTTGCTGCTCACTGATGACTCTAGAGAGGGAGCTTCACCGAAACCCCCTCGCGTCCCCATTCACGTCACAGCGCACGTGACTCGGAAGATGGTGAAGGAGCTGAGAGGTGCCACTGATATCAATGACAATCAGTGTTGCCAGGTCTACTGATTTATCAGTAAATCTCCTGATTTCGTTCCGGGTCTACTGATTCACTGACAAAAAAAGGAAATCTACTGACTTTTTTTTTAGTAAACACATTAAAATTTATTATTTGGCCCCTTCAGTTCCCAGGGTCGCTCATCAAAAGAAATTCATATTCTCCTCGAATTAAAAACAAAACACTGGCTAGATGGCCCGAAATCCCGTCCTATTCGAGTCATTCGAGTGACTTAGCCGCAGAGCCGTGTATAGAGAGAGTGTGGTCAATGCGGAGGCGCGGGCAGAGCCAGGGCGTGCACCAGACTCGGAAAGAGGGCTTGGCATGCTCTCTTGACCAACCAGAAGCCGAAAAGAGTCCCCTAGCGGTGGTAGCGAGAAACAGTTCTGATCAAAGGTTTATGTTCGTATATGGTTTTAATAAGCGCGTAAGAGTGAAGTGTAGTAACTCTTCGTGGTTGAAAATAGGGTGCACGTGTTGTTTTGATCATGATCATGCAGAAAGATGTAAGAAACGAATGCGCCGCTCAACTCTGTTTTACTCGGACAGAGTGTGACCGCTCGGACGGCAGATTCCCGGCCCTCTGCGCTTGGCGTACGGATTATGTCAATCGTTCCACTAGTCGCACTCTTCCACCATCATTTTGGATGAGCGTGATTGAAACATCACGTGTACCATATTTTCAGTCACCGAGAGTCACTCCAATGCCGTTACCGAGAGTTACTCCAATGCCGTTATCAGGTTTGTTTCTCGCGACCACCACCAGGGTATTATTTCCGGCTTTTGGTTGGTCACATTCAAATTTCTGAAGATGCCCTGGAACACGCCCAGCCCGCTCTCAGCCAATAGCGCCTCCTCATTTGTCTCCTATACTTCCCAACGAATGGCCAAACTCTACATTTACGGCTCTGCTTAGCCGTATATTCATCTATCTAGATCCGGGCCAGAGACATGTGGGGAGAGTTTGGCCAGTTTATGATCTCGCCGCCGTAACGTCCCTCTCCCGAGTGAGCCAATCAGCCTGCAGCGCAGAGCCAGAGGCGTGAGCGCATGCGCGTGAACTCTCAGCTGCTCCCAGCTGAGAGAACCGCCATTTTCATTTATTCGCCAGGCGGAATGCGTGGGGTCGACATCCAAATTTCGGTTCTTTACTTTTATATGGCAGGCTCAGGCAATCAAATGATATAATGTTATTCTTCGGTGGCTTAAAGAGCTAACGAATTAAGCTTCTCGACGTTTGAACGCAAACTTTGAGTCAGGCGAAAAAGAAATAACACTGTAGCAGACGACACTGTGGACTATAATCCTCGAAATCGCAACACTAATCAACGCTAATTAAAAAAAAAAAAGAAGGAACATTTACGGTGTTATTTTACTTTGTTTTCCATAACACAGGTCAACTTTGTAACTGGTCGTTATTTTCATTTTTATTTGTTTTTATTACCATGTTATTTGTTACACTATACAGCGGCGTAGACTTTCCATTTTCCCGGAGGGGGCAGGCTGAGAAGTTCTCCGAGGGGGGGGGGGGGGGGTTGCGGTGCTGCTGCGCGTTATTTTTTTCGCCAGAACTGGAGATTGAAGCTAACGAAAGCACGCTGGGATTCTATTTCCCATGTATAATGCCAATAAAGGCAACGTGGGCGTTATTATGTTTACATGCCGCTACAAGAAGCTTGTTACATGGCACGTAAACAGCGTCTCGGTAAGGATCATGGCCCGGGCCCGGGGGGGCTTTGCCTTCCCTCGGATCTCGCCAGGGGGGCACGAGCCCCGATGCCCCCCCGAAGTCTACGCCTATGACTCTATACTATTTCTTCGAAGTGTGATTTAATGGAAATAGCAAAACACGGATTTTGTAGAATCTACTGATTTTTGTGCAAATCTACTGACTTTTGAGGATCAATCTGCTGACTTTTTGTTTCTCCGTCTGGCAACACTGACCAGTGTTGCCAGGTCTACTGATTTATCAGTAGATCTACTGATTTTCTTCCGGGTCTACTGATTCACTGAAAAAAAAAATCTATTGACTTTTTTTAGTAACCATAAATAAATTTAATATTTGGCCCCTTCAGTTCTCAGGGTCGCCCATCAAAGGAAGCTCATATTCTCCCAGAATTAAAAACGAAGCACTGGCTAGATGGCCCAGGTTCGACGATGACATCCGAGCCAGAGCCATCTATGGGAAAAGTTTGGCCAGTCTGTGATCTCGCCGCCGTAACATCCCTCTCCCGAGTGAGTCCATCAGCCCGCGGCGCAGAGCGGCGAGAGGCGTGAGCTCATGCGCGTGAACTCTCGGCTGCTTGCAGCTCAGCGGAGAGGGCCACCATTTTCATTCATTCGTCCTGCGGAATGCATGGGATCGACATCCAAATTTCGGTTCTTTACTTTTATTTGGAAGGGTCTGGCAAGAAAATAATATAATGTTATTCCTCGATGGCTTAAAAAGCTAACTCTCCCACAACTCCGGGCTGTCCAGAGAGCCCACGATGCGGCGGTGAGGCTAGGCCTCCCCGTCCCCACGTGGGAGCGGCCCGCGGTGCTGCTCTAAGGGCAGCGCTTCTCAGGACCTCAATAAAGTTCTTTGTCTGTCTGTCTGTCTGTCTGTCTGTTAAAAAGCTAACGAATTAAGTTTATCCACGTTTGAAGGCAAACTTTGAGCCAGGCGAAAAAGAAATAAGCCTGTAGCAGACGACACGTAGCCTCAACTGCTCCGCGCCGACAGCGTTGCGTCAAAACCCTTCCACAGCCCAGTAAGGAAAGATGGCAGCTTGCAGAAAACTTCCATTGGACATGTACGCGCGCACTTGCCGTAACGTCTTGATTTGGTTTCGTTTCAATAATAGCGACAGGTGCATGTCGGGTCGCCCTCATCTGCTGATCCCAAAAGTGGCTCAGACTCGATTTCAAGGAATAATCCTCGAAATCGCAACACAAGTGAATGCCAATAAAAACAACAACAAATATTTACGGTGCCATTTTACTTCAGTACTCAAGAACTGGTCTTGTCTTTTTTTTTTTGCATTTTTAATTGTGTTTATTACCATGGTATTCGTTACTCTATTATATTTCTTCGAAGCGTGGTTTAATGGAAATAGCAAAACATGGCAAAACACAGATTTCGTAGAATCTACTGATTTTTGTGCAAATCTACTGACCTTTTTGGGGATCAATCTGCTGACTTTTGTTTTCTCCGTCTGGCAACACTGCTCTAATCCCTCATTTCCGCTTTTTCTTGTGCGCGCCTTTTTCGTTCGTATCCTCCACGCCGTCTTTGCCCCTTCGTTCAGCGATAGGGCCGTTTGTTTCCGGAAAGTCCCGAATGAGGAAGTCGGTGGCAAATTGCAGTGGTTGACGATGCCTCCGCAGCTTAGGAAACGCCCGGCGCCACCGCTCGATGCCTTACCGTAAGTGCCACGCTGGGGGTGCCGGACATTTATTCGAACGCCGTTTCATCGAACGCCGTGTCATGGAATCGCTTATGCCGTTTCATCGAATTTCACTTCACGGAATGTTTGACCATTTCAGTGCCCGTTGGATGTTTTACCTTCGCTTCCGAATTGTTTTCACGCTGGCCACTTTTTCGCCAAATGTTTAGTTGCTGAATCATAGAGCATAACAAAACTTGAGTGGGCATGCAACTTACTGTTCTCACGTAAGGTAAGCGGCTGTTCACTTCCACACTTTGTTCCCTCTTCATTCCCCAACTTGTTCACGCATGAAAGGTACTTCCTGAAAAGGCATATAACTATTCCTCGCTGCGCTTTTTATATTTTGTGTTTATCTGCTTACTTGTGTTTTTATTCAATCCCATTAACAGAACCCACAGTTCTGCTAATTACGAAAAAAACCCAAAAAAAACATAACTTTTTTTTTTTTGTTTTATGCGACATAGAGACAGGTCATTAATTGCTTCAAAAACGCCTTCGTGCTTGAAGCAGAATATGGCTCTTCAAGGACGAGGGTGCACCATTGAAGAAACATACCTTCATCGCTGCACCTAACAACAGGTTTCAAAACATTTTGTCTGTGGTCACATTTTCTATAGGCCTCATTAACAGTGAAAGTCATCAGTTACTATGATGAACTAGAAATGGAAGTAGCAGTGAAATAAAGTTCCTTATTAGTTCTCTCACCCTGTAGCAGTGGCGTCACGAGGGTCAGTGGCACCCGGGGCGGCAGCCCGCCGCGACACCCCCCCCCCCCCCCGCTCTCGCGTGGCCCGCCGCGACTACCCCCCCCCCGCTCTCGCGTGGCCCGCCGCGACTACCCCCCCCCTCCGTTCTCGCGCGGCCCACCACGACTCCCCCCCCCCCCTCGTGGCCCGCCGTGACACCCCCTGAGCGCTGCACCCGGGGCGGTCCGCCCCCTCCCGCCCCCCCTTGTGACGCCACTGCCCTGTAGGAAAATGAACTTTATAAATTATAATGATATAACGCTGCTAGTCTTCCGTTAAAAGAAAACCATTTTCTAGATCAAACATTCTATACTTCTCAACTAGGTGGTGTTCTCTGAAATGGATTCGATGAAATGTCATAACTCACCACGCAACCCACATTGTGATCTTGCAGGCTGTGTCACCCAGTGATCTATAGTCGGTGACAGGTAAAGTGAAAGCTCCTCCCACCTCTTTCCACTTTAGCCGAGCGAACGCTGGAGAGGATTTAGCCTACTTTCCAGCGTTCACTGTGCCAAGGGGGAAAGAGGTGGGAGGAACCTCTATTTTATAACTCGTCACCAACAATGCAAATGTGCCCCCCCCCTTTCCAGAAAAAAAGAAATAAAATTACAGGGTGTTTTTTTATAGCAGAAGCGAACGATGCATTGCCAAACGCTAAGCCTCCACCCAAACATAGCGCTTGCAGTCCGTACTAGATATAGAAGTTTCAGAACTATCCGTTATCTTATTAAAAAGATAATCTGATTTTATAAAAAAAATTTGGGGAAAATGGGGCCTGTTCTTGGAAATTGGCACCATTCAGCTCCAGATGTTCGAGGGCTCCTTCGGCCACCATTTTCCCATTGAGAATTTTAGAAAATCACTTATAACTTTTGAATAAGATAACGCTGAGCTTTGAAACTTTGGCATCTGGTTCAAACCGCCAGCTCTACATTCGGGTGAAGAATAAGAGTTTTGTGATGGATAGTTTATTTTTTAGGTAAAAAAAAGCCCCTGTAAACATTGTTTGGAACAGCCTGTACAACTGCCCCACCCCAAATTTACTTCACAAAGTATACAAACCTTTGGTACATTCCCCCTATACTAAACACATGGGGATAGAGTTGTGCACAGGTTTAGTGGTTCATGCAAGCAGCAATTTGGGAAGGGGCATTTCTAATACAATTCCCTAAAAAGGTTGTAGCCTGCAGATGTCTCTTTTTCATTTATTTATTCATACTGTTGGCCTAGTGGCTGTTACAGGAGTGAAGTTGTCATCAGTCCTTCTCTGTCGCGATCCTTTTGTCCCTTTCTCAGGACGGTCTCCCAGTGCCGCTGGGAACTCCGGAGATTTGCCACGAGCCACCACTGTCTAGAGATCTCCACGGCCAAGGACGCATACAGCTTTCTCAGCAACATCGATGCCTATGCCGATTTGCCCCGGTTTTTCAAGCAGTGCACCAAAAGCGACGGCCAGTCGTGTCACCTGCTGGACCAGCTCGACATGTGGAACCAGTTTCTGCAAGAGGTGGGCATGCTGCTTGAGGAAGTGTCCCCGGGGACACTCAGCGTCGCTCCACAGCGCAGGGCTTCTGACTGCCTCGCAACAGAGCACTGTAATCCTGACGGATGGGTACTCCTTCACTGGCTCTTCAAAACACCGCTGCATTGCGAAGCTACAACTCCTCAGTCCCAGCAAACGTTCCCGGCTCCATCTGGGCGATGCACTGAGCCAGAACTCTGGGCTCAGGACGCTGACACTGTGTTACGAGACGAGCGAAGAAGAGCTCAGGATGATCTACTCCACCGCGAGAGGTTGGAGAAAGCTAGAGAGCTTGACCATCGGCGGACTAGCGCTGTCCAATGACACTGCGGTGTTACTGGAAGCCTCCCTGGAGCATCTACCGTCGCTGAGGTCTCTGGACATATCTTTCTTGAGTATCGCTCCTACCTGCGATGCTGAGCTGCTCAAGGGTGTGTTTGAGAGGATGTCAGAACTGACATCGCTCTCCTTGTCCTACACGTTTGAACCGCCAGACGTTGAATTGGTGCTCCGCTGCCTGGGGCCTGGTCTGTCCAAGCTCAGCGTGGATGACAGTTTTCTGGTACCCCAGGAAGGAGCGGTCTTCCAAGAATATCTCTCTGGTAACACCGTCTTGAAGAAGCTGACCCTGATCCAAAAGGTGTGCGCAGGAATGGGCGAGCTTGATAATGTTTTCAAGGGTCTTCTGGTAAATTATAGCCTCGAGGAACTGCATCTTTCAAACTTTGGCCTCGAAAATCCCACGATGGAACTGCTTGCAGATGCTGTGGTGGAGCACAGCACCCTAAAGATTTTGGAAGTTAATTTTTCGACGAGTGCTGGGAGATGGACGGTACACCTCTTGCAAAGATGCTGGGTCTGAATAAGAGCCTCCAAGAACTGAAATTCGAAATGGGCGAAGTTGCCTGCTACGACGCATTCGCCGAGGCAGTTCGCAAAAACACCACGCTGAGGAAACTGTCTCTCAATCTTGTCCAGTTAGACGACTTGGCCGAAATCTTTGTCTACAGGGGGTTTCTAGAGGCACTCTCGTGCAATGGAACAATCCAGCAGGTCACGCTGGGAAGCATTTACTCTGTTTTAGTCGGCCAATTCAGCGAGCTTCTCTGTGAGACTGGGACTGAGAGAAGGGTGACCTTTGAAGTCGACTTGTACGACGCCGAGTTGTTTACTGAGGCTCTTGAGAAATGCTCAGGACTCGCTGAAATGAGATACTCAGACTGGGGGTCCAAAATCCCTGTGCCCCCAAGTGCATATCGGCACCTCATGCGCTATTACAACCTCGAGGATCTAGACATCACCCTCTGGGAACAACCGATGGATGACGAGACCGTGGCTGCCCTGGCTGAGTTTCTTGCATCTACCAGAACTCTGCAGTCTGTCCGTCTCGGCTTTAACATTTCACCGGCGGCTACACATGCACTCTTGGACAGCATCTCGTGCAACAGGAGCATCTCAAGTTTGGCCATGTTGAGGTGGACTTTCAACAAACTGAATGCCAGCCTGTTGTGGCAGATCTTGAGGAACACCGACATTCTCAACGATCTCTTTCTGTCGCTCCACAATAACAGTGATTTCAAGGCACTGAGCCAGTTTCCTGAACGTCTGCTAGACAACCACAGCCTGCTCTCTGCAGATTTTTCGGACGTTCAGGATTTCAAGTTGAAAGTCAAGGACGTGATGCGGCGGAACTTATCGACCCTCTACCGTGCGGTGATGTTTGTGATGGGTTCGCATGGAAGGCGCTATGCTGAGGCCTTTGAGCGTGTCTCAAGGAGCCCAGCTTTGGTCAAGGAAGTGCAGAAGTCTGCCTCCGAATCCAAGGAAGATGCCAAGGAACGGGTGAGGTGGGCCAAGGACTACCTGAACGAGCACTTCCTTGCGGCAGCTGGTGTTGTCAAGGACGCTGTTTCGTGCACCGAGAATGGACGACTCCAGCTTGATCAAATTG
Organism: Ixodes ricinus; assembly: GCA_037355805.1. NCBI lineage: Eukaryota > Metazoa > Arthropoda > Arachnida > Ixodida > Ixodidae > Ixodes > Ixodes ricinus. The sequence goes on from JAZHYW010003410.1 coordinate 191,229, forward strand.
GCTTAGACAGCTGGCTCCACATTCGACAATACCTCAAGGTGGCTGATATCAAGGAACCCACTGACCAGCCAACGACGTCTCGTCACCTTTATAAGAAGCGTCGATCAAGGCGTTAGATGTGTAGAAATTCCTTGTAGCTCTTTTTTTTTTTAATTTTTATTCAAAATGATTTTTTGTTTTAATTGGCTGCAAGAAAAAAAAAATCCTTCTGGGTTTTTTTTTTTGTTGTTGTATATCCTCAGGTTTGTGGATGGTGGGCGTTCCTTAAGGGAAGTTCTGTTTCTGAAATTTGCTGGCATTTTTAACAAGTATGGGCTATTTGCTGCCTCTAATACTTTGCATAATATACTTTTGATTTAAATGTGCCTGGGAGATTTTTCACACAAGTATTACTGGCAGTTAGGAATTTTTGAAGTTAGTCTTTCAAGTAATGTCAAATGGGGCGTGCTTGAAGTTTCCTGCAATTTTCGTTTATTGACCCTAGAGTACAGGTCTTCTACAGCATTTTGAAGTCTGAAAAATAGAAGCGTTAAACTGTCAGAGCCTTGAAGACAACCACATATCTGTTGTGAATATATTAAAGGTTATATTAGTGTTCAAGAAGTTAATACTTATAAAGCTCCTGCCCAGTTACGTGGGAGCATGCAATGTTCACCTGGTGAACCATCTACAACGAATTAAGATAGCAGCAAGTGGACCTTTGGTGTCAATAATAATAAAAAAATAATGAAGCCAACATTTTGCTTATTTTACTGGCAATGCTTTCTGGAGGCAATGAAGAGCAGTAGCTCCGCCTCCAGCCAATGCTCCAGCACGCACTGCTTAATTTCCGTCGTGCTTTGGTTGCATATGCTCTCCAGACACCGAAGTGATATCAAAGGTAAAAAGCTTGTGCCACCAAACTCCGTTTCAATCCGAGAGTGAGCGTAGCGAATGCCAGAAGAACGAGCTCTCGGCGTCGCTGCCAACCAAGCATGCTTGTGCGGTGCAAGTGCCCTTCATATCGCGCTTTTGGCTGCCCAACTTGGCACGCTTGGGCTTGGCGTGGTGCAGTTCGGGTTTTCTTTTCGAATTGCCAAACAACTCGCAAGGGCTAGGATCGACAAGACGCAACTTTTCTCCTAATCCCCCATCCTTTGTGTTTTCCCCAAGCTCCCCTTCAGCTCCGGCTCTCGGAAGAGCTCCCGCCAAACTTTGACGCATTAGTAACCGAAGCCTTTCTTTGTTTTTCCCAAGCTCCCCATCGCAATACACTTTGTGTAGGAAGACTCGTCTTGCTGAAACGCAGTGCAATTGGGGAAACGATCCCCCTTTCGACCGTGCCAGTGCAGATTTTTTTCATCCTTGCATTGCATGGCCTGCAGCTGAAGGGGTTTTCAAATGTTAGACTATACCTGTTTTCACTTCAAGAACCATAGTAAATCAAGTCCGGCTCGTTGCGGAGCATTACTAATTCCCCCTTTATGTTGATAATTAGGATATATGTTAGTGCTTTTTAGATTAGATGTATCTTATTAAGACATACACGTTTTAAATGCCCAAAGCATTGAATTTTTTTCCGACAACCAAATCTCGTAACAACTACTTCGCGCCACGTAGGAACAATCCGCAAAACTTGCTTTTTTCTTGAGGTGAAAACAAGTATAGCTGCCTGTTCATCTTAAAAAAAAAAAAAAACGGATTAATGAATTACTGAAGTTGATCACAAAGTGTTATCTGTCGCAGAACACGTAGATTCCGATGAATTGTGATGCCCACAAGCAAACCAATCACCCTCTGGATCGCCATCTTTGATTTCCGCAGCGCCCCCTATATTTGCTAAAACTTGAAAATACTGCTGCGGTCAAATTTCTAATCTACCTGGGCAGTGATTTCCCTACCCACCCTTTAGGGGGCAGTAGCGTAGCCAGGGGGAAGTTCACAGGTCGAAACACCCCCTGAAATTTTATGGTTTTTCTCTTTCCCCTTTTTGGGGTCAGTTTTTTTTTCTGTGCCGACCCCGGTTCCTGCTTGGGCCCACACCATGGCTAGGTGAGCCATAGTCTACCGTACCTCGGCGTAACGCATCCGTGGGTAGTTGGTTACGGGTGCTGTTTCGGTCTTATGTGCTCGGCCATCCGTATCCCCCCCTTTCATAAATTACTGCAGAAGTGTCACCTCAATCATTAAGGCACGTAGCATACTGTTTCGAGGTTGTTATTCAGCTAGGTACAGTCTGCGCCCGGTGGCAATCAGTTCGTCGAACGACGTTTCATCAACAATTTGTTTCGTTGAAGCTAAGTCGTTTCATCGACAGTTTGTTTTGTCGAAAGAATCGCATGTTCATTTTGTCGACACACCTTGCGGCATTTCGTCAAGGGCATTTTTCTGCGCGCGTCGTTCCGGTTCCGACAATGCTTGGTGCGAGTTCGGGCTTGAGGTTACATCGAAATTTCCCCGAGCAAAGCAAGGCGTTTTTGTGGACGGACTGTTTAGAAATATAGAATTAGGGCTCGCGTTATTCTTAAACTAAAAACATACAAGTGTACTTTCAAAATTGTTCTATAAAAATTTAAAATTGGTAGATTTTTGGTGTACAGATTTTTCTCATGGGCCGAGAAGCTTCGACTGCTGTAACCTTGCCTAGCAAACAGAAAAGAATTGCCTCAGGACGACGCTTACGTTATAGTCACAAGATAGAGTTAAAAAGTATGGGTGTTCTTGGGGTTAATGTAACGATAAGAAAATAACATCGAACTACACTTTGTTTTATGTCACATGTGCAAATAAGGGTATTCCCACTGGATAGTCCATACGATTGCATAGTGGAGGAAAGGATCCTAGGAAATGACAAGACATTTCCAATTTAGTGTGGAAGTGTGAAGACTGCGCAAGCCTTCGCAGATTAAACACTTGCATGAACTGGAAACACTAGTAAATCGTGCGAAAAAGTGGAGCCATCTAGTAAAAAGCGTGTAAAACAAACATGGTAGACTCGTTAACATATGCAGCAGTTAAGTTTTGGAAGACCTGCAAAGCCAGAAAGGACGCTTTATGACTGCAACAACCTTTAGACGTGCCGAATTAATAGTGGGCAGTCTGTTAACCAAGTCATTATTCCAATGACTGCCCCTGTAATGCTCGGCCCACTGCCGCTCCAAAGAAACGTAAGTGGTACTTTACAAAGTCTGTTGGTATATGATAGCAGTCCTTGTTATCATTTTTCAAATGTAAACATATAGCTGTTCACATCTTCGTGAAATCACCCAAGAAACTTCTCGGTCTGTGAGCCAGAAAAACTGCCAGCAACGATGCAAAAGGTGAACGAAATTGGCACTCAACAAGGCTGAAAGATAGCAGGAGACACTGCAATGTTCTAATGGACCTTTTCGAGAAGCGCTTCTGCGCACGCGCGAGCGCCCGATGCCAAGCGGCGGAAGTCTGCACGAAAAATCGAGGAAATTCGGAAGGAGGCTGTGGATCAGCGAGTAGCAAACGTAATTGCAGCATACATATAATTGTGTTACGCAAAAAGAAAGCGGACGGAAAGAATAACACGACGTTTAAGTGGACGCCACGGATGCCCCACTTGGACGGCGCGTTGGGCACACCCGCTGCTCAGAGAACGAAGAAACTGGTAGCGTAGCTCCCACTACCGATTGGTAGCCCAGGTAGGTCCCTTCCTCGATTTTTAGTTCGTGCAGCCACCGCCTGGTTGCCGTCGGTATGTGAAAAAGGTCCATTGACCCCGTAAGTGATGACGTCACAACATGGCGTCTGGGTCCAAACAAAGCGTTGCTAGGGACGTTGCTATGGACTAATGCATGGAGACTCCACATGAGGCTAGATTTTTGCTTACAAGTAAGTAAACAATTTTTTGTAAGCAACCAAACCTCTTGATATCTAATTATGAAGATGTTCTTGTCGTCTCAGTGTCGTATCGCAACGATGAAAGCCATTTCTGAAGTCTTACACTCCGCTTTGCTTTGGTAGCAGACGACACGATAGATTTGCTGGCCTCTGTTGCAGCGGGCGTCTTCATTAAACGAGCGACAAAAACAAGTGCATCACCATGGCCGTAAAGGCCTCCGCAATGTGCGTTTTTTTTTCCTCTGAACAACCCAGCTTAGTTACGAGGGGTGAAAATGCAGCAAAATCAAACCACGTCACGCAGATCAGTTACGACGACGACCTGAAGTGCATTACCGGCGTAGTGCAGGCTACCATGAGAAACAAATCGTACGCCGTCGAGGTAAGTCGTTTGTTATTATTATTATTGTGGTTGTCAGGTTATTAAAGAATTGCATGTCTATCGCGATTTCGCAGTATTTTGCTTTTTTTTTCCCCTTGGTATACATCAAATTCCGTGGATGTGCTCTTTTGGTGAAGATCTTCATCGAACCCGCGATGCGAGTACAGTCTGTAATAGACTCACCTTATGTTTTTTATCCAGTTCTTTCGCGCTTTGGGGTCTTGCGGAAATCTGAAGAAACTGCAAGAATCTCTCTCCACGCGATGGTTACAACCAGGTATACGAAGCACCCTCGCATAGCGCGAGTCCGCAAACAAAATTTGGGATCTCAACCGTTCGCCTAAAGTGCTTTTCTCGCGGGTGCAATGCGATCTTTTAGCAGACTATCATCTCGATCGACGCCCGGACTTTCGATAAACCATATTTTGCATCGCACCCCACTATGAAATCTTAAAAGTGTATGAAACTAATTATATTTCAAACAAATGCGATGTCAGAATATCGTCTTTATTCACACGATTCAAACGACGGCCCCACTTGGCCGGCGGGCGTGTGGCAGACGGCATACTTCTTGCATTCGTCGTCTGCTGCAGGCATCTTGAGGACCGGAAGTTGCAGTCGTAAATATTTCAGAAACGAGCGATTACCGGCACACTTCTGTCGAAACATATATGACATTCAAGCTTTCTATATCTGTGATTTTTAGAAGTTTAAATCCTACTCCTGATTTTTGAACGGTCGAGTTTTCGTAGCGAAACCGAGCCACATGTATTCGTCCATAACAACGACCCTAGCAACGGTTTGTTTGGACCCATGACGTCACACTTACGGAGTCAATGATAATACAATTAATGCAAAGGTGCAAGTGAGCTGGACAAAAATAATGATAAAAATCCCTGGAGAAGGGGGACGAGGGACAAACAAATCTACAAACACAGCTAGATGACTGGTGCACGACTTGTTACCCTTCTCCAGGGATTTTTATTGCTCTTAATGTTCATAATGTTGTGATGGAATGCTGTACATACTTATTTTGGGTTCCCACGATTCATTTAGGGTACATAGCAATGGCTTAGCCAGAGGGGAGGCTTATGAGGCTTTAGCCCCCCCCCCCCCCCCTCCCCGATATCCTGCTGACCCTATATTATACACATTCATTTTGACCAGGGGCGTAGGCAGGGGGGTGCGTATGGGGCTTCAGGCCCCCCCCCTCCAAAATCCAGCCGACCCTAAAATATATGCATGCATTTTGACCCCCCTCCCTCTCTCTCCGCACGTCATGGACATCCCAGCCACCTCAGCCCCCCAAACCCCCCGAAAACAATTACTGGCTATGCCACTGATTTTGAACTCCCCTTCCCCTCCCCTCCGTACACCAAGTCATGGACATCCCAGCAACCTCAGCCCCCCCCCCCCCGAAAATAATTCCTGGCTACGCCAATGGTACATGTTATAAGGTGGGGGATGTTTCCATACCCGCACGTGTGAGTCAATAGCATTTTCGAACGGTGACGATTAATCAGCCAATGTTCACAAGAGATGTGAATAATTGTTTTTCTGTGCTTACTTCGGCGAGTTTGTTCAACTATGCAGAACGCAACTTCGTCTGCTTCTTTCTTTGGGGTTGCGATGATGTCAGAATGCTGAGCTTTTATTGGCCGATTGAAAAGAAAATAGTGGGTAAACCTCAAGGCATTTAGCATTGAGGTCTACGCGCCGTCCTCTCGATTAAAGCCAATCGGAGCTCGGCGTCATTCTGACGTCACCGCAACTCCTGCGCAAAAAGCAGGCGACTTGCTCTCCTCGTATGGCATGTCTGCTCTACGACCCAACCAACCCAAGTGCAATGAAGGTCAGACTATAGTGCCTGGAACGCGTGTTTGACTGGTGTGTTTAGCGTCTTATGCTGCCCATACATCAAAAGTGCTGAAGAAATCACAAAACATGTACGTCAAAGCTCTCTGTAACTACTCGAAAACAAACTGAAAGTTTATTCTTTGGCAGAAATGCCTGCCGTCTCGTCCATGCTAACCGCTTAGCACTCCAACTCCCGAACTTCATTTGTGAGCGAACGAAAGACATTGTGTGCCACGAGCTCCAAGTTCTCAATTAAAATCCGATGGGAAATCCATTTGCATTTTGTTGGTAAATGCCACGGTTGCAACGATGGGATGTCCTTAGCAGGAAGCTCCAACAAGGGCCTCAAATTACTTTCTCTGCGTCTTCGTGGCCACGTATTGCGAAACCCTGGGTTGGCAGGTAGAGCGGAGACGACAATGTCGTTAAGAAGGCCTGCCTCGTGTCCTTCATTTTTTTTGCATTTTCCTCGACACAAGCAGCGACCACATTTACGATGCCTTTCGTAGCCGTGACAGACCGCCACGACTCCTTAAAAAACTTGGGCACCCATGGGCCCGAAACCTATGCAGAGCATTTTTTCCAATTGGAGAAGCTGTTGGTAATAAAGGGTAGGTGAGAGGCCTTGTTGCACCAAGTGCTAAGGAGCGGCAGTTTCATCTCCAAAGCTGCACGGCAGGTTTCGCAGAACATCTTGTCACTTTGGTCATTGTAGCAGATCCATGTATAGCTAGTCTTTCCAGGTGAGCTGGTAGCATCTACCTTGCTTTTCTGAGAATTATATATTCGAAACCTCAACGATGGTTTTGAATGCTGGAAGGACGTGCTTCTGCAGTCTTTTCCTACGTATTTTCAGCTGTCTGCAGGCTTGTGTTCTTTTTCATTGCTATTTTTTTTCTCCTGGAATCGAGTGTTTTTTTTTTTTTAAGATGTCTCGGTATTGTAATGTTTGCGAAGTGTTTGCAATTAATTCTTCTCGCTGCTCTGACTCGTGGGCGACACCCGTCAATATGCGCAAGCAGCCGCCATGGCACACATACGAGGTCCTGGAGGCGAGTGTACTTGCTTTCCGGAAGCTCCCAGAGAGGGAGTAGGGGTTGGGAGCCTGACATTTCCCAAAGGAAGGGGGGGCTCAAACCCCCAAGCACCCCCCCCTTGCAGTCGGCGCCTATGTCACCAAGCCGTGTTATGATTGAGTTGAGACCTTTTCGCCCATAGCTACAAAACCTCCCTGGTACTAGATTAAATGTCACTTTTAAGCATTTCATTTTAATAAAATATTCTACAGAATGTATTATTTACTTTTGTTGCAAAGCTGCCTGCTTCATAAAGCAAGCATTTAAAAAGTATAGCCCGTCCCAAACCATCAGCCTACTAGTACGATTTCAAGCGTTCGGGGAAAGCGATTGTCAAATTTACCAACCAAGTTGGACTGAACTTATTTCGAAACTCTTTTTAATTTCCTTGCTTACACAGATGTTCCCAACGTTGTGCTCCCAAAACACATTAATAAAAAAATTAAAAATTGTTTTGCCCGATTATTTTTACATTACCATAAAATAACGGGCATCCGCCAATTTCATACTAAGCGCCCACCCCCAAATTTTGCAACATCTGGAAAAAAAATACATATACAGTACATAGATAGGTAAAATTGATGACCTAACAAGCGCCCATTCCCCAATTTTAGCGACTATCTCCACATTTTGAGTGGGTGCTTGCTCGGTATTTTGCGGTAGATATACGAGTGTGCTGAGAACCAAGAGTTTTATGTCTCTGAAGTAATACTAAAATGGCGAAGGCTGTTCCATTGGCAGCTTGCAAAACGACGAAGCGAAGAAAGAATGAAAAGCGAGTTGTTCCCGTTACGATATACGGAACGCATCTCCAACCGGTGCGCTCACAAGAGTGATCCCTCAATTACTGGCCGGCGATGCCACAGAAGTGTCACGTTGTCGCCAGCTGCAACACTGGCGTTGTCGCGGCAGTGGTGGTGGCTGTGGCAGACGCCCATTCTGTTGCAGGTCAATCTCCAACTCGAGTCCACGGAGGCTTTAGCTGCCAAGAGTTTCGACGCTGCTACGACTTCTATGCCCGACCGCCAGGATTGCGACATCCGACAGCATGACACTCCGGTCAGCCGTCAGTGACGGCTGTTAGTGGCCCATTCCCCGGTCTTTTGACGGCGCAAGCGTGAACGAAAAGTTTCACCGCTAAATTTGTCTGAAAAATTTACGTTGCAAGACCTATGCACCAATTCGTTACGTTACGTGACCTATGCACCAGTTCAGTTTCCCGTTAAATTTGGCTTGTAAATTCATGTCCCGTGACCCGACGTCGCGGGACCCACGGTCATATTCGAGTTCCCCGCTAAATTTAGTGGAAAAAAATGACCGCATCTCCACGTGGTGAATGATGTTGATTGGGGCGAAGCTCTGGTGGTGCTTGTCTGCGTAGACGCTGAGCCGCAGCATGCCGAGCCTTTTGTTCGTTTTCATCTATGTCAAAAAGAGACTGTGTGGTATGGAACGTGGTTATATACGCATTTGAGCATTTGACCGCAGCGCCCTCTCGTCTATAAACGTTGAGCCAATGCATGCAAAGTTTAACACAATTATATATGCATTTGACCGCAGTGCCCTCTCCTGTATAGACGTTGAGCGGCTACATGCAACGTTTCATCCATGACATCCCCAGCTCTCGAGTTACTACCACATCTCAGAGCCCCTACTCGTCCTGCAGTCGTGGCCGAGTGGACTAGAAATCCATTGGGGTCTCCCCGCACAGGTTCGAATCCTGTCGACTGTGCAAACATCTTTTTTTTTTTCATCAATTTTTTTTTCATTTTTTTTCGTGTCTTTCTTTTTTTTTTTTTGCTTTACACGAGCACGTGAGCTCACGAACATCGGACGGACATATGGACATGCCTAGCCCCTAAGGAGCTTCGCCCCTAAAATTGGTAGTCACGTGACACTATGCACCAATTCAGTTTCCCGTGAAATTTGGCGGAAAAACGCATCACGACTTTAAAATCGTTTATTCATCGACGTAGCGACGCTAAATCAATGCAACGTCATTTCAATAGACCATTTGCTATATTCCCAAGTGCCCCGACCCGCACTCGAGGAATCGTGGGAACAGTGTTCCTTCAGCTCCGTAGTGATTGGTAATCTTAACCAATTCTAAGTTTACACAGCTTTGAGGGTGATTCGGAGTCACCCTGAACAAGCGCCTGATAAAGCCCAAGAACCTGTCATATCACTTTTAAAATTTCTCGTCAATGTCAGCATTTTTGTACTGTGCATGCGATCAATCTTTCAACCTAGCTGAGCTGCAGAAATCTCTTACAATATTATCACTCACGTGATTGTTGTTTTAGCAGCAATTGCTTAAAAAGCCGAGAATTCACTACAACAAAAACTGGGATTTAGCTCGGAGTCAGAGGGGCTGTTTATAGCATTTTTTAGTGTTTCTAACTCAATATCAGCATCGTTGAAGCTGTAAGAAAAGGATAATAATGCAAGAGATTTTTGCAGCTCAGCCAGGTTGAAGGGAGGACAGCATGCAGTATCGAAAATGCTAACATTGACGAGAAAGTTTGGAAGTGATATGACAGGTCCTTGGGTACTATACGACGCCTGTTCAGAGCGACTCTGAATTAGTCCCAAAACTGTGTAACCATGGAATTGGTTGAAGTTAACGATCACTAGGGAGCTGAAGGAACACACCGTTCCCATGATTCCTCAAGTGCGGGCCAGGGCGCTTGGGGATTTAGCGAATGGTTTATATCAGATCACCTTGACGCACGATCGGTGCAATGTCAATCAATCGCCATATTGTCGAAGCAGCGGCACAGCTGTCGCTGTGTAAACGCACGTCGCTGCGCGACCATCGCTCAATGTTTTGTTGCCACTTTGGGCGCACTTTCTATGCATGGGCGGAATAGACGCCAAGTCGGAGCTGCATTCCAGACCCCAGACGCCAGAAAAAGACTAACGTGCTGCAGGCCAAGAGGTCCGGAACAGTTTTATTTCCGGGGCAGGAAAAAACAAAAATTCTCTAATTTTGCGATGAGTCGTATCAAGGATGACTATTTACAGGACACAAAAACAAATGCGAGAAGCGAGGGCCATTTGCGATAGTCGTGCTCGTCCATTGGTGCATTTTAAATTTCGAGCTTATAAAATTCTTTTAAAAAAAGAATTTAAAAATAAAAACCAAACGCCGTGAATTTTTGGAGATGCATACTTTACAATAGCGGTAAAAACAAAACACAACATTTTTGAAGGTGGGGAGCGCGTTTCCGGGACAATGTTGCCGAAACCATTTCGGCACTTTGTTTTGGAGGGGAGAGCGCCTTAGAGCGCACGACACTAGAGCGCCGACGTAAGAGCGCGCGACACGAGGGCGCTGCGACAGTAGTGCGCTTGACACTAGAGCGCACGACACGAGAGCGCATGACCAGTTGGAGCGCGCGACACGAGAGCGCACGACACGAAAGCGCACAACGAGTTGAGCGCGCGACACGAGAGCGCACCCCATTTGAGCGAACACCGCAAAATGTGTGATGTACCCGCGGCTCCACAGACAGAACAAAAATGTGCGACTCATCAGATTGAAGCATTGGTGATTTTTGATTGATTGAAAATGCACGTAATAAAAAATAAAAATAAGACTGGTACGACTCTTTCTAACCAATTGTCTACTGACATCGGAGAGAAAAGGGGGCAGGGGAGTGGGCTGGGGCATATAGGTACCGGGGTTGTCTGCAGTTGGGTTGAGCAGCGAGTCTAAGATTTCTTCACAGTGCCGCGGTGCGCCTCTCGGATATACTATAAATAGTTTACTTTTTGCTATATTCGGTCTATTCTTGAGAGGCATTTGGGATCCAATCTTTTTGGTGGGTATTTAGACGTCCCTCGCATAAGTTTAAATGGTATTCTGACGTCCATGTCCGTAATGAAGAAAGCTCTCCGCTAAAAAACTATCAGTAAAAAACTCACCAAAGGAAAGCTCAGCGCAATTTTATCGAATGCAGATCTTTCCAGTCTTTTGACGGATACAGGAAAATCTCCCTGCAAATCTATTATATACAAAATAAAAGAACTAATAAAACTACGTCAGCTGCAACTTTTTTTTTTTTTTTGCAAAAGTGCACGTTACAATTATTCATTTCATTTTTTGGTCTGCTTTTTGTAACACTTCTTGGTTTGTCACACGAAAAATTTCGGCGACTCATTTCGCAATGTCATTGCTGAACTCCACGGCATAAATCCCTGCCAATTTTACATAAAACACGCGATGACCGGAACAAGTGGTCGGTCCGGTCGGGCCAGTCGCACTGCACTGGTTGTGCGCTCTCGTGACGGGCGCTCTAAGGACACGCTGAAGCTTATGTCGATCGCTGCGCTCTCAAGTCGAGCATGCTAACGTCGCAGCACTCTTGAGTCGCGCTCGCTAACGTCGCGGCGCTCTAACGCCGCCAGCGCTCTAGTGTCGCTGCGTCTAAGCGCTCTAGTGTCGCGGCGCTCTACACGTGTCGTGGCGCTCTACTGTCGGCGCTCTACTGTCGTGCGCTCTACTGTCGTGCGCTCTAATGTCGTGCGCTCTACTGTCGTGGCGCTCTAGTGTTGTACAGCCGTTTTGGAGATGTGCTCCCAACCTCAATCACATGTACGAAAAAAATAATAAAGGTTGAACTGTGCAAATTGATGGTGAACTATCTGTACAAGCAAGAGCACATGTCAGAAACAGTTACGAGATTAAATAGAAAGCCTATACACTATCTCGCCTCACGATGAACCGCAGAGAATGCTACAAGCCAACCCAGCACAGCGAGTGCTCACACGGCGGCGGATTGGATTGGCTTCAATTGCTCGTAGCATCCTCTCTGGTTCATCGTAAGGTGAACCAGAGTATAGGGGTCAAGAAATGTGATATGCAATCAGAGATTTAGACAGATAAAAAAGACAGATAAAGATGTCATCGTAAGAAGCTAACGTTTACATGGTGATGCCCCTGTTTGCGAGCATTAGGTCAAAGTGGCGGTTCGACCGCACCTGGCCCAGGATGAAGCGGTTTTTCTGGCGCCTCAATTCGGTCGCTGCCGCCGCCTTGACGGCCGAACCCGCAGGCCAAGCTGTGGCCGAGTTGCTCTTGAGGGTCGTCCTTTCCTTTGCGGCCAGGCGTCTGGGTTCTCTCGGTGCGGGCTTTGACTTTGGCTTTGGGATCCGAGACGACGCCTGCACACCCCGCAGAAGGTGGGCCGTCGGAATACGGGACTTGGCAGATGGTGTCTTGCTCCTCTGCGACGCATACTCCTCAATCGACTTCATCTTGTCGAACGCGGCTTGGTGGATCCGGGCGAAGTTCGGCGTTTGGCCGGGACGCCGCGGTCGCGAGGAAGATGGCGTCGACGAGACCGCAACTTTGTCAGCTTTCGGTGGGGCCGGCTTTGGCTTGGCTTTCGAGGAGTTTGCAACTTCGAGGACTGCTCGCTCAGACTCTCCATTTTCTGAAAATGAAAAAAAAATGTATTCTTAGTGGGGGTAGGACTATATTTGTTTTCACCTCAAAAACCGTAGTAAGGAAAAGTTAGGCTCCTTGCAGATCTGTCACTAGACCTTGTTCCGCCGTACCTTGGCAAAGAGTCGTCCCATTGAGCCAATCGGAGCGTTGAAGGCACTTGACAAGCTACAAACAAGTATGGCGTCTGTTGCGTGTTTCTAATGGGCTCCAAGGAACCCCGTGAAGCGTCGTTCACACACTTGCAACTGAGTAGGACCGAGACAAAACCAGTTTTTAGCCTCTTGCAACGGCGTAGGTCCGGATGCACTGCTGCGGAGCAGGTCCTATGCCGTCACAAGAGGCTTATTAAAGAACCGGACTTGTCTCTCTCGGTCCTACTCAGTTGCAAGTGTGTGAACGGCGAAGCGCTCAAGCAAGTTTGTAAGCAAGTAGGAATAAACAGGCATTGTAGGTTTTCCGTCTCGAGAAAATTTGACACCTTACTCTCGACAGCTTGCAAGTGGCATTCACAGTGAACTGTGCACGTGTACAGTTTTGGACAGTGTAAGCTGAAACGACCAATATACTAGCCTCGAACATTGAGCGAGAAAGAGCAAGCGGACGAGAGCGCGATGCCACTGTAATTTTCCGCGTTCCAGGATGCACAACATATCTTGACCTCCGCATTCCTTGCAACAGACTCTCAGTGCTTTGAGGCTGGTTTGATTAAAATTGAGAGGTTAACATTGGCACCGGCTGAAGTGTTCCTCGCATGACCAGGCTGAAGCAGATGGGAGTGGTGCTGCACCACAATGAATTCGGGAGACCCTGCAGATCAGGGGCTCTGATCTGGACACTTGGCAAAAACGTCGCAATTGGCCGGCGTCGCGCTTGGCCTAAGCACCGGGCAATCACGGCGGTCGAATTCCTCGACGACTTTTCCGCCAAGTATCCAGACCAAAGGAGGAGGAGGGAGAGGGGGATAAGGGGGCGTAGTAGCACTGCCGAAACTGTCCTAATCTTGACACAGACGCATAGAAAAGCTGACGCTGCGAATAGCCTACACTAGTTAGCTTGCACCGACTCTTTATAATAAATCACAATACCATATTGACTGCCGGCTGGCGGAACGAAATTTATGTTCGTGTTTAGCCACGAACGTCAATGGACGCGCACTGTCCGCCACTTTACTTACATCACAGTAGTCAAAGAATACTAACATATGCTTATTTCCTTTTCTGGTGATATGACGGCCCAGTAACCACGCTTTTCTAGTACGTTCTTTTCAGTCTTACAATGCAGGTAGTGCGTTCAGTCAAATTAGCGAGTGAGCACGTTTTTGCGTTAGAACAAAACTCGCCACTGGAAAAATCCTGCGAAGCGCATTACCTTTTTCGTGCAGTGCGGGTAGCACTGACTGCCTGATGAACTTGATGACGCGGGCCTTTTTCGGGTTCCCTTTGCAGGTGAAGCCGAGCTCCCTTGCCAGGTCTAGCAAGTAGGCGTATTTGCGGGATTCGAGTTCGTTGAGTTCGTCGGGCTCAATCGAAGCCACGGGCTCGTGGACTCCGTCAGGCTTGTCAATCGAAGCCATGGGCCGGTAGCATGCGAGACAAGTCTCGGCAGAGTAGAACTGAAAAGACGACGGTACGACGCTTCGGCGCTTTGCTTTGGTAGTGTCAGTCAGTGCTCGTCCAGGCCAGAGCCTCTGGTCCAGGCTTGTCCACCCACTCCGAGGATGACGAATGACGAAGGCACGGGGGCACGGGCACGGCTGGGCGGCTGGCACGGGCACGCGTCACAACAGTTTCAAAACATTTCAAAACATGTGGCGCAAGCGCTGATTGGCTGCTCTGGCTGCTCTGAACGCGGTGCAAAAACCCGACACGGGTTGATTTTTAATGGAAATGTTTTTCGTTGAGTAAACGACACGATAATTTAGCCTCCGACTAAATAAAAACTGTTACATTTTCCAGTATTCTTCGACTACAAAGAACTATGATGTCGGAAGTTTTCAACGCAAGCAAACGCCGCCTTTTGTCCTGCCGAAAATGGCGAAACCGGCGAGAACGAAAACGGACATAAAAAATTTATTACCAAACGCGCGAAAAAAATGTTTTTGACATATGCGGCATTTGCGATGAGGGAATGCGAGGTTGTGAGGTTTAAACGTATTAACGTCCGGCATCTACCCAGATCTTGGTTCTACAGGGTGTTCCCGAGCGGGTTCGGACGCTACCACAGACAATAATAATGATAATAATAATCTGCATTAGCGAAAATTAGTACTCTGTGGCGAGGTAGCGCAGATAGGCGGGGGCCCGTACGCGGACGTCGCTAGCGCTTTAGGACGATCTCCAAGAACACCGAAAAATCTCGAATTTAATGCTGTCATTGAAGAAAACAACACCAGCTTGACGGTAAAAATCTTCACACTATTTTTTTCTTTTTTTTTATTCGGAACAGAGTTGCACTGAACTGTCCTTTGTGTTGTTCCTTTCTATCGACACCACATTCCTTGCCCCGTTCCCTTCTGTTATCTTTACTGGCATTACTGGAGAAAATGCTATAAATTATAACTTATATTTTCTCCAGTAATTCAATTAACTTTACAACACAAGCCCGATAAGCACGAATTTCTCTCCGGCATCGAAATTAGACACCGAAAAATACCGACTTAGGAAAAATATAAACACCGATAAATAACCCCCGATTTGTGAGGAAAAATAAATACCGAAAACACGGAACCCTACGTATATGTGAGTTAGCGATTGGGTCCAGGAATTTCCTGGAGGGGGTGGTCAGGTGTCGGTCAGCCGTCACCACATGTTTAGGAACCCCCTCCCCCTCTCCCTCGTCTCACGCCTTAACTTTTACACATGCAGAAATCAAGAGGGGGTCAGGCAATACCGGTCAGGACATCCGGACCCCCCCTCCATAAATCCGCCCCTGGCAGTGCCAACCCGACAATTTTGCTTGTTTCTCTGCCTTGCATAAAAATAAAAAAAAGTTTTTATTTTTTTGTTGTTTTTTACAGAATTCTACTTACGAAATTTGAGTGTGATCAATGCACCTTTTAAACACACCTTTGTGAAAATTTCCTGGCACTTTGTTCACTGACTCATTTATATGAATCTATTTTTATGCCGAATGGTACAGGAAGCATCCCGTAATGTGGCATATTATGCCTAAATACACCCTTTTCCTAGATATAGTGCTCATATTTGTAATGCATGCCATATCAAACCGAAGTGATAACTTTCAAGCTAGTGCCACTAAATAAGCTACGCTTCAGAGTAACAACACTTTCCCATATTATGTCTTAAAATCATGATTGCCAGTTGTCTGGAGCTTTATCTGAAATCACAGGAAACACTGTTCCGTTCTCCACAAATGTTTAGACAGTTCGCGACAGAGCAAAACAATATCACATGAGCTTTCTAACAACGAATCTAATACTGAAGATGTCACACTTGTGAATCATGACGATCGGCAGTTGCGTCTGCTCTGCACAAGTACCAAAATGGCAGAGCCCACAACAGTGTCGGGGAATGGAGTGCCGATACTCCAAGCGCAGCCCATTGAGTTGCTCTATTTAAAGGTATCAACCTTTTCTTTGTTTCTGTTCGCAGACTGCCGACGGTTTTAGTTGGATGCCTCGTATCCGAAGGACCTTGTGGTGTGGGCCACGCTAAAACAGGATTCGGATGACCCTTGCCACGTACCAACAAATGACGAACCGACGTTTGCAGTATGTGAAGTGCTGCCTTGATCGCTGTTTCAATTATTCAGCGAGGTACAGTTCGCCCTCGGTGGCCATCGATTCGATCGAACAATGTTGCATCAACAAGTCGTTTCGTCGACACTGCAACATTTCATTGACAGTTTGTCTTATCGAAAGGATCCCACTATCATTTGATCGACACACCTTGCCCATTCACTGGCATCTGGATGGTAGCCTAGCTTGAAGTTTCCCCGCATGAGGCGAGGGGTGTTTGCACGTAATGTTTGGAAGTTTAGGATTAGGGCTCGCAAATCTGTTTTCGCAATAGCGGAGCCTCTCGACTCCGGTAGGGCAGAAACATTTTATCGAAACTCGGTTTGGAAAAAGCGAAGCTTCAGTTTAGAGAAACGCCGTTTATCGAAAAGGCTAGCACGCAATTCACTGAGGCGCGTTTACCCAAGCCTTGGGCCCCCCGTAAACCAGGTGAGAGAAGCGTGCAGACAACAAACATCCGACGTTGGGCATTAAAATTTTACGGCTGCAGTTCCTGCTCTATTCTTAAAGTGGATTCTGAGATCGTCTATTTACCGTCATAACACAATCTATGGGCTCTAAAAACCCTAAAATCCCGAATTTACATTCAAGGGCAGCCGTTTTCCATATTAAAAATGTAATCAAAGATTGTGCCGCACCCCTCTTTCCCTTTACCCTGAACTATGGTCAAAAAAGCGCTTACATCATCATCCCCTCTTTCTGCGCCGTGTCGAAGAACACCAGGGGTGCCACAAGACGGGAAGGAAGCAGGGGAGGGCACGCGACAGCCAATCACGGGCGACAGCCTCCCGGCGGACTGAATTTTCTAATATGCGTGCGCAACCGAGAAATCGGTTCGCCAGGAAACCGTCACTTGTGATTGGCTCTCGCGTGCCCTCTCCTGCTGCCTTCCCATCCAGTGGCACCCCCTGGTGTTCTGCGCCACGGCGCAGAAATTGGGGAGAGGCAAAATCTTTGATTGGACTTTCAATAGGGAAATTGGCCGCTCTTGAATGTGATTTCGTGTATTTTAGGATGCTTAGAGCCCGTAGATGGAGTTATGACAATAAATAGACGATGCACTTTAGAATCCACTTTAGTTTAAAGGGCCACTGAAGTCGATTCTGAGATTGTCCTTGCGTGGTGACAACTCATCCGAGATGCTCTAACATCCCAACAAACTGGAAATCACAATCATGCGTAGCTTATTTCCTCGCTAAAAGTGTTCAAAGATTGCAACACGCCCTTATTGGGAAGAATTTTCTTCCGAGTGACGTGGTCGAAGAAAGGAGCTTATCGGCGAGTTGCAAGCGATGGCTTCGCCCGCGGAGAAAAAGAGGAGTCCTATCCGAATGTGTATCTATCAAACTCTCTTCAAAACATCTGCACGTATTGTAGAGCTTTCATTGGTCCACACAATTTAGTCCGTGAGAAAAAAGGTCCACGTTTTTGTATTGTCCCGAGATGGATAGGCAGTTTGGTAATATAGGACTTGGTACATGTGGGAACTAACACACTTTAAACAATATAAGATCAAAAACGACCTTTTCTACGAATGACTTCAATGCCCCATTAGTGTTTTACCACCTCAAACTTTGGCTTCGAAAAAAAAAATGGTCAGGAAACTTTTCCGCAAAGTCATGTCAGAGTGTTCAATTTCAGGTACATACATTTGGAATTCCGAGTTTCGTGAGACGTGCAAACGTGCCGGTCCTTACGGCCGACGGGTGTGGGACCTGCCTTTTGTACCGACCGTAGCCACCGAGGAGACGAGAAAGGCGGGGTGCTTCCGTCCAACGTCCGGCATCCAGCACATGCTTTTTCACGAACTTCAGGCATGCATGCACAGGCTTGAAGTTCGCGAGATTCCTACGCGTTGTCGAAGGAATGAAGCTCGCTCTAAAGGTGGGACAACCGAAACACTCCCTTACTGTTCTCACCTTGTCGGCGACCATAAGAACCTATAACCAAGGTTTCATGTTCTCAGTAAATACCGATAAACCCCTAAACTTAAATGCCCACCCAAGCATGTAGCCAGGAGGTGGGCCCATAGGGCCCAGGCCCCCCCTTCCGAAATCTTTGTTTGCTGGGGCCTCCTTTCCCCCTCCCCCACATACAGCATTCTGTCATGGGCGAGCCCCCCCTGAATCAAAATCCTGGATACGTGCCTGGCCCAACCCTTCTTACCCAAGCCGATTTGATCAAAAGCGGAGAAAACAGAAAAACCCCGAATGGGAGCCGTCCTTAAAACGAAAAACTATAGCTTTCCAGGAAGAAATCCTGCACCTATATATTGAGTAGATCCAGAACGTAGTTCCCGACGAACTGTCTGCGAGCCTGCTTCTTCGTTCGGAACCGCACCCCTCATCTTGTTTCCTTTCCTTACCGGTGCCAGGTCGTACGACGTGCCAAAAGACGGCCGAACCCGATCAGACGCTGGTGCAGTCACGGGCTCGCGTGAACGAACACGACGCAGTGGTTGAGCGGCGTCCGATAGGGTTCGGCAGTCTTTCCGACGCGCCGTACGACCAGTCAAACGTTCGGTTGTGCGTGGGTATGGCTCGACCGGACCCCCACCGGTTATCAACTGTTGGGTGGCATGAAAACACCCCTGTGGGGACACCATTTTGCGGTCATTCGTAGGCTGAAAGCATCTGTCCAGGTGTGGGAGCGAGACACTCTCAAAAGAGTAGTTCTTGCAGGGCACGGAGAGGCAGTCACACAAATGTTAAAGGGAACTCGGCTCCAGGGGGAGTTTGTCGGGAAAATGAACATTCGTACAGAGTGACCGTTATCTGCGGCCAAAAAAAAAATCAATTGTAAAATGAATATGGCCCTCCTCGTAATTGGCGACTCCAGCGAAATCAATGGCGCCCAACGGCTAGAACAAAAAGGTGTGGCGGCAGGATTGCTCTCCAGCCTTTTCGAGCGAATCTGATAGTCAGAGCACCTGGCAGTCAAAAAACGAAGCCGCGAAAGTAGATTAAAAAAAATGCAAAGATAATGGCCGCCACTGAACAGTACTTAACAAAATGAGGGTCACTGACACAGCAGCACTCTTTTGTGTGGGCATAGCCTCCCTTAGATATTATGTTGCGACAGATGACTTCCTAAAAAAACACAACACATATCGGAAGATAAACTAAAAATAAAACCCCGAAGCGCCTAAAAATCGCGTTAAGAAACATTCATTTTCATTTCGAGAGTACAAGTTGTGATGCATGATGTGTGTCACTGTACAACATTAAAAACGGAACAAACAAACAAAATTTTACACGGTAGAAATGATCTCCGGGGTGGGTCGACGCAGTCGTGTCTTCGGTTGGTAACACCGGAGCATGCGCGTGCGGTCCTGCGCCGTTCAATCCTTCATTTCGCCGTCTTCCTCCTCCTCTTCGACGCCCCTGACGTAGAGGACGTTGTTGCACCTCACGAGGACTTCGCCGAGGTTCCCGGTGCAGTTTCCGTCGATGTACTCCTCCGTGTTGGCGAGCTGCAGGTTCATGTAGCCGTCGACGCTGACGAGGTAGCCTTTGTATTCCATGCCCCACTTGAGCTTCACCATGACCGGCTTACCGGTCAGGCTGTTGAGAAACGGCTTGGGGTTGAGCGGCAGCGATGCCATGGTGTCTGTTTAGAGGAACTGAGGTTTGCGCCGAGCGCTGAAGTTGAGGCGGGGTGCGAAGACGTTTGGCAGCGAACGTTGGGAAAACGTAGCAAAAGACGCGGCGGCACTACAAACGCCGAAAATGGCCGCAAAACGTGTTTGTCTGCTGTCGATGCTACTCTGGGTAGCCTGATAAGAATGAGTTTCAAACACCGTCAGTTTTATCGGTTATATAATTTAAATTTCGACTTGTAAAATATATGTGTATAAATATTTAAATATAACAATAAACTTAATGTATAAAAGCTTTGTAATTATCTTTGATTACTCAAAAAAAGCTAAATATTGCCGATTTCTCGAAGGAGCACAGGGCGCTTCTGAAATTGAAACTAAATAAGTTTTGATTTTGAACATTTGAACCTGTTATTAGTTTAAGTTTATATTGCTCATACTTTTCCAGTCCCTGAAAGCCTAGCTTTCAGATTATATGTTTACATTAAATAGTATACCAACTTTGGACGATTCGTAGGAGGAAGCTACAAAGCTCATTTAACCTGTTGAAATTGTAACCAACAGCCCCCGTAAGTACTTTGATACAACTACGGCACTAAAATCACGATACGCGGCAACCACTGTAATAACGGTAAAAACGGTAATACCACTCTGAACGCTTTGATAACGTAAAACGCGACAACTTTGGTGCGTTCTGCGTTTTGTGCAAAACCATGGGCCATCAGCGTTTAGCAGAATCGGTGCTAGATGGCGCCACGATGCTAGAAGGCGCCAGCTAACAGAAATACACTTATTTATTCGTTGATCTACCCATCCAGTTGACGCGCCGATTTTTAAAAATTGACATTTTACCTTTCTTTTCTTTTTACTCTCAGGGACCCCGGAACCGGGGCAGGAGAGGGCGGGGGGGGGGGGGGGCAATGGGGACTTGCGCACCCGCTGATATTTTCCAGGGTGTGCTGGACAATTTCCTGAGCCCCGTGCGTTTGGCTCAAGGCTTGCTGAACAATGCCTGCACTTAACCCTCCCCTCCGTGTTCTCCCGCAGCTTTGCCAAGCCACGTACTTGGCTAAGGGCAAGCACGTGGCTCTGTTTTTGTTACGGCTGGTTACCCACCAAGCCACGGCAAACCTTCGCCCACGAAATTCCAGAAAATCATTACGAACTAAAGCAAAGTGTCAATAAACCGCAAACAACGCAACAGCTCAAAAAAAAAAAAAAAAGAAAGTTGGCGTTTGCGGTTTGCACAGCACAGTCATGGAGATCTCTCCCTGCTTGGCTGTTTCCAGGGGTTCTCCCATACTGCACTCGTGAGTAGGCCATGCGGTAGAACGCGCAGCGCATTGTTGTTGTCCACCTGCCAGCCGTCTTCTTTGTTTTGCTTCTATTTTGAGCAGTGACGTTACCCAAAAAACACAAAGATATCTTCAAGCTTTTTTTTTTCTTGCAGCTGCGTTTTTTTATTGTTGTTGCTTTGGCGATGGTCTGCGCGAGAAAACAAGCCCTTCTTGAACGAGGAACCGCCTACAGATGTATCAAGTTGATGGAAGAAAGTATCCTAACTGAGGAACCGCCTACAGATGTATCAAGTTGAGGGAAGAAAGTATCCTAACTCCCAAAGCAAGAGGAGGCCTTAGCAGGCGACAGAGGTTGTCAAGAGAACGATTGCACTGCAGCCTGTGTTGAAGTCGCCGCTATCACTGTGGCCGCCGGAGACATTAAAGAATAGTGGAATTCTCGCCTGAATTTCTGTTTTGGTTCTCGAAACATCATTTGGTCCTTGGCGAGCCAGCCCGCTATGTTCTGGCGAACACCGTATTATATCACCCAGACTCTTTTACACTCTTTTCAAAGACGACCATAAAAACAGGAAACATGCTGAAATAAATAAAGGGCATCGCCAGTGAAGGTTTACACACCGAAGGACGACCGCGTCCACCTGTGGTAAAATGTTTTGAAATTTTCAAGAATGCATTGTTATAACTTTTCCCAGGAACGAAGCTGCGCCGAGAAAATTCACAGAACTATGTCCACGACTAAGATACACCGTCGTTGTAAATGTGAGCTTCCTACGTGCAGGCGCGCGATTTTTCAGTGCATTTTACTTCGACACCGCAGATCGATGTCCACTCAGATATCGTGTCAACATCTCATTCCTTCTTGACAGGAATTTTGGATGAATGTATGGACACACGGTATAGGTAGTAATAATGAACCTTCTATAGACAGTAAAATCTTGGTAATGGTTGATATTTCGATTTTAATCCCCCCCCCTTTTTTAGTTCGACCGCTAGCCCCCCCCCCCCCACACACACACACACACACACACTCGTAAAATACACTTCTGGGGTCGCTGCTTACTCTTCACACAATTGCGTTGCTTTCGTAACAAACGAAATGATAACATATGCCTTGTGAAATGCGAAGCACGCCGCTTGCAACCAGACAATCAGAAAGAAAAAAACAAAACGAGAGCTGGTTGTTTGTTTTTCGACTCGTATTTTTAGGCAACTTCTTAAAGAAAGTGGGAAAAAAAAAACACAGGTGAGCTGTTGACTGGCGTCATAAAAAAAAAAAACTGCTGTTTTCTTCTTTTTTTGGGGTGGGGGTGGTGTTCAACTGGCATTCAAAATTACGGCCGCTGTCATCACTTGGCTTCGTCGGGTCACTGCGAACTCAGTCGACGGCAATGTCTGAACCAACTTTTTATACTCTCTACCGAGCCATTTGCGCCTCTTTTAATGTTCCAACTTCTTCTCCGGTCTCTTCCACTTCAGACGCAATGTCGGTAGTTGCGTTTCGACTTGTTGGCAAGCCTGCTAGGTATATCTGCTGCAGCAGTTCTATTCCAGAGACCAATTACGGACCGGCCTCTCGTTATCTCGCGTGTAAACGCGTCCCGTTCAAGGTCGATTCTTTCAATGGCAGCTCTGTTTCGTCGCAATATGTGATCGGTCTTTGCAGCTGGCTTCCATAGGCTGTCAAGGACTCGAACACCACGAAGTGGCCGCGAAGTGCCAAGGGGTGGACAAGGTAGCGGTGATCCCAAAAATAACTTAGTTTCGTTCGAACATGAATGCATCACTGAGCGACAAGGGACAGATTGCCACTTGCAAGAACATTGACGCCCGTAGGCCTGCCGGATGCTAGACGTCATCGCGAGCGGTGTCTTCTGTAGCAACATTGACGATCCGAGCTATTGCTTGAACACCGAGTCATCGTCGCCGAACATCTGACAGTCATGGCGTGACGAGTGGAGTATCAGCTACAAGATGGTGCTCACTTCTGAACGCGCGGGTCACGTCAGAACGGCGAGCTCTGGTTCGAATGATTAGTGCACAGACACCGTAGCCTCCTCTATACTGACAAAGCCTGGCAGATCGCCAAGAGACGCGGCCAGCAGAATGCAGCTTGGCGGTTCAAACGAGTGTCGCTAGAGGCCGACAGCGTCTAATTCTCCCGATGGCGGTTCCGCCATCGATCTTTACATGAGGGTTCACGCACCCACCGCAACGCACCAAAGGCTGCGAAAGGCGCTGAGGTCGCGCTGACGCAATGTGCCGTCTCGGCTTCCGGCGGGCTGGTCTGCTTCGTCTGCTAGTAGGGGTGTCGCGAACCGGCCGAGGTTCGAGTTCGACCAGGTTCGACTTTTTCGAACTTTTAGTGGAAATTTCGACGAACCTTGTTTTGAGGTTCGACTCGTGCGCGCATGCGCGACAGGCTGGCCAGTTGGCTTGGGATTGGATGGTGATGGCTAAGGGATGAATTAAGGGCGGCGTTGATTGGCTATTTCAGTTAATGCAGTACAAAAAATTAAGCTATTAACTTCTTCAGGTGATTAGAATTAGTTTCTTTTAATTGCAGCTGTTCCCAAAATTAAAATAACCCTTTTCACAAAAAACAAAAGACAAGAAACAACAACAACATTCTCTCAAACCTAGACATGTTTGTATCGAAGGTTCTGGCCACACTGTTCACAAAGTCGAACCTGGTCGAATCTGGTGAAAAGGTCGAAGGTTCGTCGAGACCGGTTCGAGCCGAGTCAGAACGCCCGAAAGTTCAACCTAAAACATCCGGTTCGACAATGAAGTTCGCGACACCCCTATTTTCTAGTCGGGTTTGAGAACCATATTTCGGGTCCTCGCCGCTGCAAAAGCTGTGCGCTGCGGGCTCATAAGTGATCCACTTCGCGGTATAGCTGTCTCTGGTGAACGGATCTATTCTAGGCAATCACAGCGGAGTGCTAAAGTATTTCAATATAAGAAATGTTAAATTCTATAATATAAAACTTAGAAGTTTGAAGTTTGCGCATGACAATATTATCGTAATGAAAATGGGGCGTTTCTTTTTTCTTAAAACTCATTTCAGTAATTGCCGTTGGACACACATATGCGTAAAATATTCTTATCGTTCATTTGCAAAAAAAAAATGCATTGCAAATTGCCTTGCAATTGCGTTGCTACGTGAAACGTCCTTGTTTTAGCGTTTGTAACCTCCAGGCATTTCTTCTCGAGCTGTTCCTCCAGGTCTTCACACCGTTGATTTTCCCCGTCGGGTCGGCCCGTGTCCACAGAGAATGGGGAATGACGGGTAGCGGGTAAACTGAATTTAGATGTAGGTCACGTGACGTCAATTTTCTCGTTAAATCTAGCGGGGAAGCTGAATTTGCGTATAAGTCACGTGACATGAGGCTATGTGACATAATATTCCCGCTAAATTTAGCGGGGAAACTGAATTTGCGTTGAATTCACGTGACACACATTTTTCCGCTAAATCTAGCGGGGAAACTGAATAGGGAGTTTTCGTAGATCGTTTCCGCTGTCCCGCAACCCTCTCCGCAACCCGCTACGAGATCCGGGTTTCTTCAGTCAAGGCTAGCGGCGCGCAGGCGCAGGAGCGGCTTCTTCGTTGCGGAGGGCTTAGCGGAGGGGAAAACGCGGTCTACGATAACTCCCTAATTTGTGTAGAGGTCACTTAGCACAAAGTCTCGTGACGTCATTGTCCCCGCTAAATTTAGCGGGGAAACTGAATTGGTATTGAGGTCACGTGACGACAATTTTCCCGCTAAATCTAGCGGGGAAAATTAATTTGCGTATAAGTTCGCGTGACCATGTCACGTGACATCAGTGTTTCCGTTAAATTTAGCGGGGAAACTGATTTTGTGTGCGGGTCACGTGACGTGAGGCCATGTGACGTCGTTAATACCGCTAAATTTAGCGGGAAAATTGTCAGTTACGCTTTCTGAGGCTGCTTCACCTGAAAGCCGAGCTATAAAGATTCCCGTTAATATTTGAAGTGACGGAAAAACACACTTTGTAACTTTCCAATAAAAGCTTGCATTCACCGGAAGAGTGCGTGTGCGAACATTTTGGGGAGGGGAGAGGTGTGTGCGTGGTGTGGGGGGGGGGGGCTGCCGTCACGCTGCTGCTGCTGTTGTTGGCACGGCACGTCGCAGATGTTTCACGCGAATCTGCGGTTGATAACGCACGCGCAGCAAACCGGTCCCGTTCGTCAACAGCGTGCTTTGTGTCTATAGTTGGTCAAACAAAATAATGTACAAGAAAAACCCAAACCCTTCATGTCAGAATGTTTAGACAGCGTGACCTTTGGTCTACCACAGTACGGCCACACGGGTCGACGCTGTAGATGGAAAATTCAGCCAGTGCACTACGTCTGCTATAGCCCGTGGCTTTTAACGTGCGTCACGTATAGTATCGGTGATTTTCACCAAGTGTATTGTCGACCTGCTTTCACGGCTTCTTCTTGAGACCGCCAGGCGCTGTGAACACGTTCCTGATTTGCTCGAGATCGGCTGGAGAGCAAGCCTTGCCGCACAGCTTTCTGCTGTATAGCCGCTAGGTGCCGCCGATTTTGCTGGAGTCGGCAATGGCGATCCACGACCGCGCGCCGGTACGCGGTGCTCATCCAAGTGAAAAGGGCAGCTGGTCGGACGTTCTGAGCCCAGAATCCCCAGGGGTTCTGCAGCGCGAGATTTCGTTCCACGTGCGAAGCTGCCGAAGTAGGTATAAAAACGGGCAACGGTGGGCTCGAACCACCCCAGACTTGTACAGTGCTCATTACAAGTAGTCAAATTAACTTGTCATCGACCACTCGTTAAAGAAATTTTGTAATCGTTTGATGACGTTTATTGAAGCAGTAATCCCAAGGGTAATCTGATAAGATGTCATCAAATCACTCGTCATCGACCACTTGTTAAAGAAATTTTGTAATCATTTGATCACGTTTCTTAAAAACTAATCACGAGAGTAATCTGATTACTTTTGGAAGCACTACAATTACCTTCAACCGTTACTATTTTTCCCTCCTCATTCTAACGGCGCCTTTTGTTCGTGCAAGTTTCCTACCTGGGATTCCTCGCAACATGGTCTCCGCGGCTGGAGGATAGTTTACCAGAAATTAATGAACTAAGAAGATAAGTAGGCCATAAATTGGCGATTTTAATCCAATGATGGACAGTGGCGAAACTACAAGTTTTCAAACCGGCAGAAAACTGCCATTTTGGACATCTGAAATCTGAAGTAATCGGAGTGGTAACGGCTACTTTGTCAAGTAACGTCCAATAACTTTTCGTCTCGAGCAATCGAAAAATCTAATTCAATGCGTTTGTTTTGTTTTATTTTTTAAGAAAGGGTAATGATACTTGTAACCAGGGCCAGTAAAAGTACGCATCGACCACTGACTCCGCAGATGCGGATTCGTTTCGCCACCCACAGACTGGATAGTGGATCGTTTTCAGTTACAGTTCATGATGGCGCTGGACTCGAGGAAGCCTTCGACTCTTTCGACAAAGTTAGCCCAGGTTGCCAGCACTTTTGTCGAAAGCGGTATGTGTTCGAAACGTCGACAACGTCGGTAGCCACGTGCTGTGCTTGACACTGGACGCTTACCATTCGCTGAGAAGGAACTTGCTTGTTCGTCTGCCACGAGTCGTCCGATATCAGGTCATCACCGCCACTCCATCTCCCGACAAAACAGGTCGTCATTGTCCGCATGTCCATAGATTGCTTAATCACGTGAACTTATAAATTCCCATACGTTCATAACTCGCCGTCGCTAAACGCCGTTCATTCATATCGTCTTCATTGCAAATAAACGTCTTCCTATTTATTCTGATGGTTTTCATCATACTCCTACCTAAGCTGTACTTACAACATTATATCCGTCGGTACTTCCGAAAATATTGCAACGGCGTTTGTTTTCTGGGAACTATAATGTAACAACCTTTACAAAATCTTCCTGATCCCGTGAAACACAATATTTCGTTAGGTCACTTTTCGGTCGTCATTATAATGGTGAGGTAAGTACCGTAAATTGCAGAAGCAGTTTACTTGACGTCCGCTTCCACTGGTGTCTTGGAAGATTGAGTCTACTGAGCGTGCATTCCTGCAGAAGAAGTTTTCATTGAAAGAATATTGACACGTCAATCAACAATCGATTCCTTCTTGGTAAGATTTATTGCGAAAGCCCGTGACAACCGCCAGAACGCATCTTCCATATCAGAGAACAATTTATAGACTTGCTTTAATGTTTACAAAATGCACAGTCCCGCGTGCGGTCTTCACAGCTCCGCACGTGCGTTGTTCGTCGCTTCCGGAAAGCGAGAAAGCACGCGCCGTACGCAACGAACAGTCAAGATGGCACCGGCCACACGCTCTTTTTGGGAAAGGTCTATACAAAGCCTGACATTCTCGCATACATGCGCTTGCTGAGTCCACGCTATTGAGCCAGCTGAGCACAGCTGGCAGAGGCGCGAGCAAGGCCACGAGGGGAACGTGATGGTGCTCGAGCCATCCACACCGTGAACCAATGTTTCGGCCACCCCATGGGTGCGTGTCGCCATCTATTGGTTGAACTAACGCCTTGTTCAAGATGGCTGCCATGGGACCGCAGCCTTAATGGATATACCAGGGTCTCAAACACGCGGCCCGCGACTCACTAAGATGCGGCCCGCAAGTCTCCGCGGATACGAGCCCCCGTTCCAATGCCTCGAGCGCCATTAATAATAGTTCCATATTGTCGATTCATTTCGCTTGACGAAAGAGCTCCTCGCATATAACCTGCTCACTTTACATTTTTTACTATTCTGTTTTCGTTTGAACTTGGAGGTACTACTTCGCTAAATATTTGCTTCTCGGCCCTTTCTCATGTAAGTCAACCGGGAACGGCGTTACCCTTACTAGGCAACAGAGGCCCAGCTCTTTGCTCGAGGGATGCACCTCGGCTGCACAAACTTTTGCTTAACGCAGGCAACCGCCTGAAAAGGTAAGCTATGAGCTCGGACTTCTAGCTGACAGAAATACATTTAAAATGGGAGTATTTTCTTATAATGCTGCTATAATAATCCCGAGGAAAGAAAAAAACTGCCGTATGAAGATATTTTTACGCTTGTTTAGCCTATTTGGTTTGTGCGACGGGTCAAGCACGTTGTGCTATCCCTCGATCCTGTTCATAAAAACTGCCAGTACGGTCGTAATTTAAATCTGCTATACATAACATCGAAAGGGCTTGGGCCCAATGTAGTCATATATGCTGAAATGAAAGCTAAAGATGGCAAAACGGTAGCAAGGAAAGCTTACAAAAAGGAGCAAGCACAGGTTCCTCCTCTAGAAACTCTATGTGTGTTACTGGGACAATCCCCGACGTTTCCACCGTGAAACAACAGTGCGGTTTGTTTATATTTTTGTCCCAAAGTAGCAAAACGTTGCCCCGAAAAGAACGAGCGTGAACGGAAAGGGGGGGGGGGGGGGGGGGGGGGGGCTTTCGCTTTGGCCGCTCGTCCTTTTGAGGGGTGAGCAATCTGGCTTACGCTTGAATGAGTTTGAGACCTACCCCTGCAGGATATACAATATTGCGCGCGCACTTCATGCCATAGTGAGGCGGCGCGCGCAGGCACTTGCTGGTTTATAGCGCCTGTCTCCCACGCGATAAGAGAAAACCAGGGTTCGATTCCCGGCGCATGAGGACGCCTTTGTTGACATCTAATGTAATGTTCTGGTAAATTCGAGAACTCGTGTTGCTTGTTCGAGGTCAGAAAGTTCTACACGCCGAACCTTCTGGGCCGATTATTCCAGAAGCCCACGCATGTACATAAGGGGCTCCGCGTGGCGAGCCGCAGTCAGTCTCGCCCCAGCGTTCGACTCTGCTGCTCACGCCGACTTCGACGCCCGCGACGCTCTATTGTTATCTTCTGTTTCCTTCTTTATTTTTGGGCACAAGTTCGCCCCATTAAACGTTTAGTTTCTTCAGCTATTCGCCGCCTCATCACTTGTCCTTCGTGACATTTTGGTGGAGGTGCGGGGTAGCGCATGTCCCTGCAGCGTACCCCTCCGAGGGCCCGCAGTGCAAGTCCAACGCCAAGCCCGCGAAGAACCAACGAAGGCACTACCGAGATCCGGTTCAGTCGCCGCAACCTCGGCCTACCCCGGAACTTGCACCACTGCCGGACAGGACGAAGAAGCTGCCGAAGCCGACGATGACCACCACGTCGCAGCCAGACGGAACGCCAACGACGTCCATTGTCTACGTGCAGGCCCCACCAAGGACGCCGCCGAATTTCAGTGGCAATCCTCATGAAGATGTGGACGACTGGTTGGGCCAGTACGAACGCGTCGCACGGTTCAACGGATGGGGTCCTGAGCAGAGCCTGCAAAATGTCTACTTCGCTCTGGAAGGCACTGCACGCACCTGGTTCGAGAACCACGAAACGTCAATTTCGTCATGGCAAGACTTCCAGGCGGAGCTTCGACGCACTTTTGCCAGCCAGCAGCGACGTCAGCGGGCCGAAGAACTTCTTCAAGCAAGAAGCCAAGGGCCGAACGAGAGCGTCACAAGTTTCGTCGAGGACGTTCTCCATCTCATGAACCGCGCCGACCCAAACGCTCCTGAAGAGAAGAAGCTGCGGTTCCTGATGCGAGGAGTGAAAGAAACCATCTTCGGAGGCCTTGTGCGGAACCCGCCTATCACCGTCCAAGACTTCATCACCGAGGCCACTAACATCGAACGTGCCCTACAAGCACGCGCCTCCCACTATCAGAGACTTCCTGGCTTCGCTGCCCTCTCGCCGTACAGCAGCAACACCCCGGACATACGCGAGATCATCCGGGACGTCGTCCGTGAGGAAATCAAGAAGCTCCTGCCTGCTACCCACCAGCCTGCTTCGGTGTCAATAGCCGAAGTTGTCCGCGAGGAGGTCCAGCGGGCAATTCAACCGGAGGCTCCTGCCAGCGTAGCTGCACCCGAGGAGCCCACCCTGACCTACGCCGCAGTGACCCGACGGCCACCGCCTCCTCCTCGAGCCTATGTCGCGCCACCCCGACGTCTGTCTCCTGCACCGCAGCCCGACCGCCGCAGCGAAGACCAGGTCCAGTACGCCGCCCAAGAGCCCCGCGCACCCCGGAAGACCGACGTGTGGCGAACGCCCGACCGACGCCCTCTGTGCTTCCATTGCGGGGAACCGGACCACACCTACCGCCGATGCCCATACCGACGACTCGGGCTACGCGGATTCCACCCGAACGACCCGCGCCCCCGTCATGGTGAACGCCCTCGGGAGATCGCCGAGTACCTTCGACGACCTCAGTCCCCCGAGCCTGCGTCCCGCCGAGAGTTCCGGTCGCCTTCGCCACGACGTTCCGCTTCGCCGATGCACCGACCCCGACGTGAAAGCCTGTCGCCCCTCGCTCCACGCCGGGGAAACTAGGCGCGGCAACCCCTGGAG
This sequence comes from Ixodes ricinus, assembly GCA_037355805.1. Taxonomy (NCBI): domain Eukaryota; kingdom Metazoa; phylum Arthropoda; class Arachnida; order Ixodida; family Ixodidae; genus Ixodes; species Ixodes ricinus. The sequence continues at coordinate 221,938 of JAZHYW010003410.1, forward strand.
GTGGAGTTGCCGAAGACGACCGACGCCAAGATCCTCCACGAACGTCGGAGGGCCCCCACTCGAACGCTACCAGAGACCGAAACGACGCTCCTGCAACGGTGTCCAACAACGTAAACGTCGTCATCGACGGCCACGACGCATCAGCACTCGTGGACACCGGAGCAGACTACTCAGTCTTGAGTGGGAGGCTCTCCCGCCACCTTCGAAAAGTCATGACGCCGTGGGAGGGACCTCAAATACGAACCGCCGGAGGGCACCTCATCACACCAGTCGGGAGATGCACTGCTCGCGTCGAGATCCACGGTGAGACGTGCCCTGTCAAGTTTGTCGTTCTGCAAGACTGCTCGAGGGACGTTATTCTCGGAATGGACTTTCTTTGCGAGTATGGCGCCGTCATCGACCTCGGAGCAAACCGATTGACTCTGCGAAAACCTGCTTCACCACCGGAGGAACCCAAAGCGACGTCATCTGCGGTCCGAGTCCTCGCCAGTCACGTCAACTTACCGCCGCGGTCGAGTGTTTTCGTGCCCGTCGGGAGCACCGAAGCTTTCTGCGGCGAATTTCTGCTCGAGGGGAGCCTCCAGTTGCTTCTAGGAAGAGGAATAGGCGTCGCAAGAGGTGTAGCTGAACTTCAGGGTGGCCGCACTGTGGTCCTCGTGACGAACTTCCGAAACGAAGCGCAACACCTCACGAAAGGTGCAGCCGTTGGCCACGTCGAGGAACTCCGAAACTCCGCCGAAATCGCCGCCATTACTGACGAATCCTCGCCACCTCAGCAAGACAGCACGTCGCCAGCGCAGCTCGACATTGACCCTAAGCTTCCGGGCCCGAAACGACGTCAGCTGATGAATCTCCTCACCGAATACCGCGACTGCTTTGCGACGTCGTCGAAGGTGCGCCAAACCGCCGTTGCGAAGCACCGCATCGTTACCGAGGACGACGCGCGCCCTGTGCATCGATCTCCATACAGAGTCTCCGTTAAAGAAAGGCAGGTGATTCAGGAGCAAGTCCAAGAGATGCTGAACGACGACATAATCCAACCTTCAAGCAGTCCATGGGCCTCTCCAGTTGTACTGGTTAAGAAGAAGGACGGGACGCTTAGGTTCTGCGTGGACTACCGGCAGCTGAACGCAGTGACGAAGAAGGACGTCTATCCACTCCCCCGCATCGACGACACGTTAGACCGGCTGCGCCACTCTCGATACTTTTCATCGATGGACCTGAAGAGCGGCTACTGGCAGATCGAAGTCGACGAACGGGACCGAGAGAAGACAGCCTTCGTCACACCGGATGGACTGTACGAGTTCAAGGTGATGCCCTTCGGACTATGCACGGCGCCAGCAACTTTCCAGCGTGTCATGGACACCGTACTGGCAGGACTGAAGTGGCAGAGCTGTCTCGTCTACCTCGACGACGTCGTAGTGTTTTCCGGCGACTTCGACGAGCACTTGCGACGACTCCGAGCTGTTCTCCAAGCCATACGGACCGCCGGACTCACCCTCAAGCCGTCAAAGTGTCGGTTCGCCTATGACGAACTGAAGTTCCTAGGTCACGTGGTTAGTAACGCAGGCATTCGCCCAGACCCAGAGAAGACTCGCGCCGTCGCAGCATTTCCAGCACCAAGAGACAAGAAGGCCGTGCGAAGGTTTCTTGGACTATGTGCCTACTATCGGCGCTTCGTTCGGGATTTCGCAAGGATTTCCGCACCGCTCACAAACCTCACGAAGGACGCCGAGAAGTTCGAATGGGCCGAGGAGCAGCAGCAGGCATTCGACGAGCTGAAGCGACGACTGCAGACTCCTCCTGTCCTTGGACATTTCGACCAGGATGCGGAAACCGAGATTCACACGGACGCAAGTAACGCAGGACTTGGCGCGGTACTGGTTCAAGTGCAAGATGGAACCGAGCGAGTCATCGCCTACGCAAGTCGGACATTGTCCAAGGCGGAGAGAAATTACTCCACGACTGAGAAAGAATGCCTTGCGGTCGTCTGGGCAATCACGAAGTTTCGTCCGTACTTATACGGGAGCCCGTTCCGTGTAGTCACGGACCACCACTCGCTCTGCTGGCTTGCGAACCTCAAGGACCCGTCAGGACGCCTCGCTCGATGGAGTCTCCGACTGCAAGAGTTCAACATGACCGTGGTCTACAAGTCAGGCCGCAAGCACAGCGACGCCGACTGCCTGTCCAGAGCTCCCGTCGAAACACCTTCCGGCAGCAGCGACGACGATGACGACGAGTGTTTCCTGGGCGCAGTGAACACCGATGACATGGCCCGACGTCAACGAGGCGATCCTGAGCTGCGCGCACTGATAGAGCACCTGGAAGGGCGCGGAAGTGCCATACCACGTGTTTTTTCACGTGCCCTGTCGACATTTGCCATTCGACAAGGTGTACTCTACAAAGAGAACTTCGGAAACAACGACTCGCCGTGGCTGCTGGTAATCCCGACCGACCTTCGGGAGGAGATCTTTCAAGCCTGCCACGACGACCCGACGTCTGGACACCTAGGTTACAGCCGGACACTGGCCCGTATTCGTGAAAAGTATTACTGGCCCAAGCTCCCGAAAACCGTCCACCTATACACACGGTCATGCCATGAATGCCAGCGACGCAAGAAACCCCCACGAGACCGGCCGGACTCCTGCAGCCAATTTCTCCACCAACAGCACCCTTCCAGCAGATCGGAATGGATCTACTTGGCCCTTTTCCGCCGTCGACGTCGGGAAATCGCTGGATCATCGTCGCCACAGATTATCTCACGCGGTACGCCGAAACGAAAGCCCTTCCTTCCGGAACTGCTGTGGAGGTTGCCAAGTTTTTCATTGAATCCATCGTCCTCCGGCACGGCGCTCCCGAAGTCCTGATCTCAGACCGTGGATCCTCGTTCATGGCCCAGCTGACACAAGAAGTCCTTCGTCTCAGCCAGACCAGCCATCGTCGCACCACGGCGTACCACCCGCAGACCAACGGGCTGACGGAAAGACTCAACAAGACCATCGCCGACATGATCTCCATGTACGTCGACGTGGAGCACAAGACATGGGACGAGGTGTTGCCGTACGTCACTTTTGCCTACAACACGGCCGTGCAAGAGACCACCGGGGTTACCCCCTTTGAACTAGTTCATGGTCGCAAAGTGACGACAATGCTGGACGCGATGTTACCCCACGAACCGGCTGTCGATGGAAGCGACGACGCCCAGGTGGTTGCCCAACGGGCAGAAGAAGTCCGTCAGCTCGCCAGACTCCGTATTCAAGCCCAACAACGTATCGACACTGGCCGCTACAACCTTCGTCGCCGGGACGTCCACTTTCAACCCGGAGAGCGGGTGTGGGTGTGGACACCGATCCGCCGCCGTGGTCTCAGCGAGAAACTCCTGAAGCGCTACTTTGGACCCTACAGAGTGCTTCGTCGACTCGGGGATCTGAACTACGAGGTGATGCCCGACGGAACACGGACTTCATCACGCCGCCCTCCACGACCAGAAGTCGTCCACGTCGTGCGCATGAAGCCGTACTACGCTCGATAGGACTGTGGACCTTATGTGTTCCAAATGACTCTTTAGCTTACCGTTCTTTTTGTTTGCTTTGTTTTGTTTCGTGCTGCATCGGGGCGATGCACTTTTTAAAGGGGGAGTAATGCCGCGCGCGCAGCTTGCCAAGTAGGCAGCGCGCGCGTGGCCTAACGGTTATAGCGCCTGCCTCCCACGCGAAAAGCCAGGGTTCGATTCCTGGCCGCGGGGACGCCTTTTTGTTGACATCTAATGTAATGTTCTGGTAAATTCGAGAACTCGTGTTGCTTGTTCGAGGTCAGAAAGTTCTACGCGCGAACCTTCTGGGCCGATTATTCGAGAAGCCCACGCATGTACATAAGGGGCTCCGCGTGGCGAGCCGCAGTCAGTCTCGCCCCAGCGTTCGACTCTGCGCTCACGCCGACTTCGACGCCCGCGACGCTCTATTGTTATCTTCTGTTTCCTTCTTTATTTTTGGGCACAAGTTCGCCCCATTAAACGTTTAGTTTCTTCAGCTATTCGCCGCCTCATCATTTGTCATTCGTGACGATATACACCCACTGAATCGGGCGGTGGCTTTCTCCGTCTAGCCAGCGTTTCCAACGGGAGGGGCTAATATCCGCATTAAGACTAAAACGTTTAATGATTAAAAAAGAAATAAACTGCGTGATGAAGTTTACCGTGAAACCAGGTGCGCGCCGCCTTCCTCGTCGGAAGGTCAACGAACGAGACAATATTTTTTCTCCTATCGACTTAGGCCACTAATCGGATAACATCCGCTTGGATATCTCCACCCTCCTAACGTCAGTTTTTTCTTCGATGTCATTAAACCCCCAGTGCCTCTACCAAGTCAATCACGCCTTGAGAATCCGCAGGGCAAAGCCCTTTACAGGGGAGTGTCACGTGTTCAGCAGCGCCGTTTCATCCTCTTCGCCACAGCTTCCGCACGCTTTGTCTATCTGCTGGTATCTATCTCTGAACATTTTAGCGCGCAACGCTCCCGTCACTCTCTTCAAACAACAATGAGTTCCCTCCATACTCCCTGCTCACATCAAGAAAAAGGAAGTTTTGAGCGTTACTAATGTGCTGCGTGAAGTAGTCCTTACAAGAATTGATTGTTGAAAGGGGGGGGGGGGCACGAAGGTATTGGAGTTTTAAACGTTCACGTCATGATGATAATACTAATATAAAGATAATCTAAGATAAGGGGGATCGGTGGCCGAGTGGACTAGCTCACAACAGCTCGTAGCACGTGGAGCGAAACCTCGCTCTGCAGAACTCAGATATCCTGGGTTCGATCCCCACCCCTGCCCGTTTTGAACTGGATGAGCATCGTACCGGCGTGTCTAGCGGTTGTACTGCAGTGGCTACATTTTTCATCTACAGCAGAGACACTAGACGCCCATTGGGTTTGATTAACTTACTGCTGTATAAAAACACACGCAACGCAATTACTTTTAATCTAAGATAATCTGTATATATTAATTCAGCACATAAAAAAGGAAGTTTGTAACGTCTCGCGTGGAGCCGGACTTGTTTAACTACGGTTTTTGATGTGCGGGATTTCTTCTACCCCCTTTCCACTTTACAATAAACTACTACTACTACTGATGTGCGGGATTGAATGCCGCACATTCCAGCAACTGCGCATTGTGCGCGAGCACGTTTTACATTTGTTTATTTGATTTCAAGCATGCCCTTTTGATAACTAGTCAGTTGTAAACCAAGGATGCATCTTTCATTCTTTCCAAATATTACGAATAACTTTGAAAAACGAAATATTTTGAGGGAGACAGGGCGAGTTGATCTACATGTAGAACGGGAGCTAGACCATGAGGAAACTTTTCCTTTCCAATTTTTTAGAAGTTACCTTGCCACTGCTGAAGTATTTAGGGGAAGACAATTACTATAGCGTGGCTGCGACAGTGCGTCAGTGACATCGGCACTTTTGTTTTTAAATATTTTACTGAGACAGGTTAACGTGAAAGATTCAACTTCATTGCGTTAGTTGGCAAAGCGTGTAAGTTGTTTTGACTTAAGTAGTTTGAATCACACCCCACCAACTCTAAAAAGAAGTAAAAAAAAATTGAGGTTTTCTTTTTTTGTGTCAACGTAAAGGGCAAATTGGCCTGGAGAATACCTGTCAAGCACCGTGCTCTCTGTTTTTTTTTTTTTTTGTCTATGCGAGACACAGATTGTTGTTTACGTACACCAAGACTCGCTTGAAGAGCGCTCAAGCCTTCACCGCAAAACCCAGATAAACATGTCAACATTTGAAAGGGCCGGAAATGAGGTATATGTGACGCGCTAGTGACCTACCTCGACGAGAGCGCACACTTGGCTGCATATCACATATCTTACCTTTCTCTCCCTTTTCAAAACTTCCAAAAATATGGGGTGGGAGAAAATTAATTTCAGATCTAAATTTACCCATATTGTTTATTACACGTAATTTCGTTTCCTTTATGATTACAATGGTTCTTCGAAACGAATCCGCGCTGAGGATTGGCCTACAGTTACACTCTTGTAACGTCTCCACATCGCTGCTCCTCAAAAATAGCGCCACATAATGTGACAGTTCTTTAACTTCCTGTTGCTTTACTTTCTTATAACAAAAGATTAACTGCCCATGCAAAAAAAAATGTTGATTTTTGCGTGGTTTTTATAATAAAGTGCGTGAAGGGCACACGAACGTCTAGTACGCATTCAAAATGTATAGTTAGTATCGGTTTCTGCGTGGCGTAAATTTACGATTACGACAAGTTCACTAGTTGGGAAAATCTATTCTAGATCAACGTAAATACAAAAAAAAAAGAACCTGCCCCATTTTCTTGCGTTAAGTTACGCTACGTATAAGTCATCAAAGCATTTGTGTCTTAAATGTCACGAGTCATGCTTTCTCCTTGAACTGCTAGCCACGCTTATGAGGCACATATGCCCCGGTGACTTATACATAAGCTCTCGTAACTTAACGTAGCGTGTGAAAACACTGCAGTGTGAATCAGCCTTTTAGGGCATCAATCACGCCCCAGCAAAGGAATCCGGTGAGGAATGTTACTTTCCTTCTCCTGGTATCTTTGACGCGCACTCGTCTTGTTAGCGTTTTTTCGTTCATCATGTCGCTACGTTAAAAACCGGCAGTATGTGGAAACCGCTTTGCAAAATATTCGCAAAGAAACTAATATAACTAGTCAAGTTTTTACTGTACTGCCAGTGCAGCTCGAATCTAGAGTATAGACATTGTTTTGAATCTGCTCATTGCATATATACTCTTGAGGCTGAAGACAATTTTCATCCTTAGCGCGTCTGAACATACAGTTGAGCTTGCTATAAATGAATCAGATTGAATTGATCGTTACTCTATTGAATACGTAGGTCAGATGATTCAACATACAGCGGAATGAGATGAGAATAGATTGTAACTTATACCATGTCGGATTACAATTTAGTCGATTAGATGTTTAGGCAGCCGGTGGTATGGAACACGAGTCATGCATTACTGACTAGATTATGGGCAACGCCGGTCCATATTGCGAGTATAGAAAAATAACCGTACCTCTATACGTACGTTCGTTGTATAACAATTTATTCAAAGTAACTGTGGAGGAAGAATTTCACGCTTTTCAAATAGTTAATTATCACTATCGTTAACGAGCATGAAGGAGCATGCGCAAACAGTGCGAAATACAGTTTGACGGAACTGTCGAGACTGTATATCTCTGCACTGTTTGTCATATTTTCCCTATTATTGGGGAAAACAAAAAAGGAAAGGTTCGATTGTAGAGGTCATGATGGCCATAAAAAGCGACAACGACAGAAAAAGAAACGCCGGTAAATCTTCGTATGAGTTTGGTACGGGTGAGCGGTCTTCATAAGAGGACACTCAGCTTCCTTTAGAAGCTTGAATGATTGACAAGACGGGGCAGCCAGTCTATATCGTTACAGGCGCGCACGATATGAGAAAGGTCCAGGCGAGGGCGTGACTCCGAAGACGGTGATATCTTACGAAAGAAAGCTCAGTTGTCATCCAGGATATCTGTGTGAATGAGCGGCACTTCAGCCCGGCTGTTTGATCGTTTTGATCTTTCGTCGTTACTCTCCACTTGGTCGGCACACTATTGCTGAGTCAACACCGATAGCAGTCGTGCTCGTTGAAATAAAATAAAGATTAATAAAACGCTTCGACTTCTCGCGCAAACTTAGCCGCTCAACCTCGGGTACAAAACTAAAAGCGCGAGAGATAAGACGTGCAAAAAAAGAAGGAAAGGAAACAAGCGCCCGAAACCTGAGGTAGAGTGAGCAACGCTTGATTTTGACTCTTTGTCATGTGATGCATATATGTTCATCGAAAGCTGCTTGTCAAATGGGAAGTGCCGAAGAAAAAAAAAGTGTACAGGTACAGCGGCTGAAGAGTCGAGTTTTTTTTTTCGTTTAGCGACTCGACATGTATGTAGTGCTTGTGATTGACAGCCACTGTTCTCTTGTCAAGTTTGGACCTTTACAGTGTGAAACGGTATAATGCTTTGTATACACCAACTCAACTCTCTGGCCAACGTTACTAGAACCACTCAGTTGGGAAACTGCCATAGGAGCCTGCTTTAAAAAGCAGCTCCGATCCGTACTCGAGAACCGAGCTAATGGCGATCGCAACGCCGCCATTTCTCCCGCAGCGTCAACTCCGGGAACTGCACGGCTGCACATCAAGTCGGACCAGGGCCGGTGGCGCCATCTCTGCAGGGCCATCTCGCAGTAGCTATGTAAGCAACTTTCATGTTGCAACTCGTCACTAAAGGGTGGCGCTGTTATCGTATTTAGCTCGATCTCGGTGGACGCCAGCGGCCCAGGTTTCAGGGGTGAGTTTCCCAACTGAGGGTTTTAGTAACGTTGTCTCTGGCGTAACGCCATTGCGGTGGCGCTGCTGTCGTCACTACACATGCGCAGAAACGAATCTGGTTTCTGCCACGATGACCGAACGCCACGGCTTGTTCATAAACAGTTTATTGGCGTACTAACAGTGTGAGGCCACGATCCGCGGGGTGGGGCATCTGAAATGAATGTCCGGAGAGCAAGTCGGTCTGCTTCTGGCGCGGGGCTTGCCGCGGCGACGTCAGAACGACGCCGGGCTCCGATTGGCTTTGATTGAGTAGGGTGGGCCTCAATGCTGAGTAATATGCTTCGAGATCGGCCCACAATATTTTATATTTTTTCAATGAGCCAATAAGAGCTCGGCGTTCTGACGTCATCGTAATTTCCTGTGCAAGAAGCACACCAACTTGCGCTGCACATTGCTCCTATGCACTTTCGCGCCGTCGTTGAAAATCCTCAAGGAAATTTTTATGCGGGTCCTCGAACCATATATATACGGGAAGACGGGTAGAGAAATAATGCTTTCCGGTGTTTTCTAGAAAGGTTTTGTGCTTTCGTATAATCAACGATTGCTGCGGCAAATCCTGTTTGCAAATGGCAAAAAAAAAAAAAAAGGGCCGCTTTATGTGAAGTTGTTTTATGAACTTCTGAGAGGAGGATAGTGGCAAGACCTCAAGGCAGACACACTACAGCGCACTATGCAAACAACACTTACTCCTTACACACGAAAAATAAAGCAAAATTCAAACAAACTCGCCCAAGCTGCTGCGTCTCAAGGCAGCTTTGACACGATCCCACCACCATCCTTCCACCATAGCCAATCAGAGCTCGGCGTTCTGACGTCCACCACAACCCCTGCATTACTAGCAGACGAACTTGCCTTCCGCGTACGTCATACAAAAGACAGTCTGCGGTCGTTGTCTGAAGCGTGTTCCCTTTCTTGTGTCCTGTTATACTGGTCGTACAGAACTGTCGGAAAGACAGTCGAAACATACGTGTGTATGAAGCAAACATACGCTGCTATCATGTTTGGGGAGTGACCCGCGGACATGTCCTGTCAGATCCTGTCTGCTGCAAAAATCACGGTCATCTATAGGTATATACGGTGTATACGAGCAGCGCGACTCTATCGACTTTAGGTTCGCGGGTCGTGTGCAGTCGCAGAGCCACATCTAACTAAAGGTGATACTGGTCGGTGACAGTTTAAGAATTGCGTAAAAAATTGCCTCCACGTTCGTTTCGACCGTCATGCGTGCGTAGGCCTGCTCGTGCACCGAAGTATTGGCAACTTTCACGGCCTATATAGAGGGCGCACTGGCGCCTATCAAGATGGCTGTCGTCTGGCTAATCGTCGTAGAACTGCGGTACGAGCGAGGGAGGCTGGGTCTGTGACGCGCGAGTAATTATGATTTTACTGCATACGAACAGTATTCGAGCCTTTCTTTATTTTATTTTTTTGTACGCCAAGAAGGTGTTGGCAGGCATACGGTATTTATTGTGAAGCTATAGGGAACGTGATTCTCACACCGCGGTACCACCGTCGCTGCAAGCTGCGAATTATCGAAGGCAGAAAGGTCGCGTTGCAGTCTTAGCCTGTCACGTGCTCATTGATGCATCTGATTCCCTTTTAACCGTTGGTCACTAAGGCATTCGCGGGCAAGCTGGTTTCCAAATATTCCTATTATTTTTTTAAATTTTTACATCAAGGTCGCTAAACTCGTCAAGCACAACTTTGTGCCCGAAGTTTGCGGACGTCGCGCCGAGCGAGGTGTCAATCATTCGAACGCTCATTTCTTTGAGAGAGGCAGAATGTAGCAAAAAGGGGTTCATCGAGGCGCGCGTGCGGCGCGTGAGGGGCGCGAGGAGCCCGCTGATTGAACGGCTTCGCCGATGACGTAGCGCCCATTTGTCGCTACATCCCTACGCCAAGCTAAAATTAATGCTTTACAGATTGTCCCTAGGGGACCTGCTGACGCTCAAAATCCCTCCAAAGTTTGTGTAAAAAAGAAACCTCGTTTGTCGAAGTTGTCGCTGACGTCAAAGTGACGTTACCGAACTTTGCGAGAGCCGTGGTTTGAGCTCGAGATCTTCGCTTCGGATCGAGGCGAAGTTAAACTTTGTCAACATGGCGGTGCTGTACGCTGCGGCCGAGACTTATCTTCCGCCACCGTCGGCGTCGCTACTGAGACCACCGGGGACGCCTTTCAACTCCCCGACGACGACTTTCGGCGACAGTACCGGCTATCGACAGCCGTTGTGCGTTGACTCTGCGACGAGCTTCGTTTGGTGCCCGGACTTCGAGGCGGCGGACAATCGCGTCGACCATGACCGTGGAACCACAAGTTCTTTGCGGGCTCCGGTTCTTCGAAACCGGTAGCTTTCAAGGCATGGTGGCGACTGACGAGTACCTGTCAGTCTCCCACATGACTGTGAGCCGTGCTGTGAAAATGTTTGCAACTGCCATCGTTTTTTTTTTTTTTCCTGCAATATCCGAATAGGTACTAATAAGCTGGTGTACAATTCAGAATGTTGGAAAACAAACAAGAACCGGGATAATTCTTGGGTATAGGTTCGAGTCTCCCGGCAGCCGGCAGAATTATTTCCCCGAAATTTTACTGGCAGTCGTCGCTTATTGGTGGTCAAATCAGTTCATCGAACGATGTGTCATCGACAGATCGTTTCATCGGCACGCGATGTAATCACATGAAGAGATTTTCTTCCGTTAGAGGTATATACAAATTAAACATTTTCACACCTTTATACATGTAAGTGGGGTGTCCAATAACTAACCCCCTAATAAGTGTAGCAGTGAGACCTTATCAAAAAATGTAAACCTCACACCTTTAAAAATGTGTGATTTTTCAAAACACGTTTCTTAAAACGTGTGATAATGCACTACACCTTTTATGAAGGTGTAAACCTACAATACCCCTTCTCGTCAGACACGTAGCCGGGAGGGGGGGGGCGCAAGGCCCCCCCCCGCGTAATCTTCCTTTTTGCTGGGGCCGCATCTCCCCCCTCCCCCTCCATGAGAGCACTTTGTCATGAGGCGCCCCCCCCCCCTCCCCTGAAACAAAATCAAGGTGTAATGATACCACAGTACGTTTGTTCCTTTTTTGGGGTCGTTCACGGTGGCCGGGACCCAAGCAAGTAATGACTGAAGAACTAAATTGCACCGAGCGAGATCGCCGAAACAGCAGCGCTGCTGGCCTGTGGCGAGTGTCGGGGGCAGCTTCGGCCGAAAACCGGCTTCAATATTGGCCGGATGTACGGTTTTGCGCCTCGTCCCGACATCCGGCAGGTATGGAATTGTGCCGATGCAAATACACGATTTATGTCCTAATAGCTCTGGCACCACTGATCTCATTATGAGGCTGGATCGCGGATAAAGGCCTGTATTGCTGGGGTCGAGCGGCACCACCGGCAGTCATCGCTTGACACGATCTAATGCATGCTATACGGAGAAGCCGGAGAAAGCGCTCAATTTTATTGCGGCAAAAGCCAGGTTGTTCTCGGTAGACACGTCTATCGTGTTCTTCCATGAAATAACAGATTAATATTGTTGGCAAGAATATTAAACGCGTTGGAATACCAATCTTGTTTAAATAAACGTTGTGTGGTTGAGTGTCGAGGACGACTTTGTTCGGGCGTTAACGCTGTGATGTGTTTAATGAGACAAGGGCTACCGAAAGTTATTGTGGTGTCATCCGCGATCTCAGGGTCATCGGAAGCTCAGCAAACGATAGTTTGGAGGCAGCGCTAATGGGGACATTCGCATCGTTTTAACCGCGCTGTACATGGTACTTCTTGGTAAAAGTTTGCTGTGAGGGGCTTCCGTTGAAAAACTGAAACTCCGGAGCGTGCTGTTCAGTCGCTGAACGTGCTGCCGTTTATTTAGCAACCGAAGCAAGCGACGTCGAAGTCGGTGGTGCTCCCGGCCCTTTTTTATAATCAATGTTCGAACGTTTGACGAATGTCTGGTTGATCTCAAGCTTGCCCGATACATAATCATCGCAGCACGTCATAAACCATGCTCGCCCTCGAGCACTGCGTACCGGCCTATTTTTTGCGTGTTTCTCCCTTAGACTTTCGTGTGTTGCACTCATGCTGTAATACGCCAAAACAGCAAGGACGAAAACGAAGGGAGAACTGGACAGGACGCGGCGTATTGCCTGTTGTCCAGCAATGGCCGCCGAGTGAAGACTCGGTGATGGGCTCCCCGAACCGCGATCCAGACTTGCACTATGAGAGTTCTAATGCATTGCACCCGCGGAGTGCTGCACGGAGAACAGGCCCCCGGACGAACTTGCCGAATGCACCTGAGTGCGCAGACTGATGCTGTCGCCATAGATGTTTGTAGAAAAGTACCGGCCTCCAAGCCGAAACTAGCGCCTTTTTGTTCGACGTGATGGGTGGGAATGCGGGAGCGCAGTCGCCTTGTTATCGTTTATCTATAAACGTTGGTTGCTGCAACGTGTCACTTATATTTGCGATGATTTCCAATTAAGAGAACTCGGCTGTCAGAGATATGTACAGACGGCGTAAGTTTCGAGAAGCCAGCTGACTTACATAACAGCATACACTTGAGAAGAATTCATGGCACTGTACGCGCAAAAGCTTTGCTTCGTTTTAAGCATTGTATCATGAGTGAACCACTGAAGGGATACTGCCCAAATCTAGTTCTTTGGAACATCTAGCAATACATTTCGTAAGACTTTTTTTATTTCCTGGTGAGGCATTGAGAGACAAGAGCTTTCGCCAAACTAAATGTGACAGGGCGAGGTAGCTGCCGTTCGAATATGACTGCTTGAGCCTCCGGAGCAGCGTCTCCATGTTTAGCCTTCCCGGACGCTGAGTGAATGCGTACTGAGTTTCTGCTGTGGGAGCTTTGTCGAAAAATGTTCCACTTTTCACCTGCACACGGATGATGCGGGGTCTCGCGGCCTCTGTGTTTGTCCTGGGCCTTTCGTTACACACTGGTAGGTTTCAGCGTCTGTACGGCAACAAAGGGACCCAAAATTTTGCCGATAAAAACACGGGTCGTCGATTCCACCCTTCACGTGGAATATCAGACGCTTACAATTCCAAGCTCGCGTTTGAGTTTGTGGCCCGCGGGACGCGGTTCAGGCAGAATACTAACTTTTCTTTCAGCTC
>JAZHYW010003411.1:0-14589 GCA_037355805.1 Ixodes ricinus
AAAAATCTGCTGACATGTGCACAAGCCCTCGACGAAGCACTTTAGGCTAAAATATGCACTGTGCGAAAATTGCACAGACTACTACACCCTCGTCGGAGCAGCTGACCGACTTCATGTGGCCTATGAAATGATGATGCAGACCACGGCAATAGATAGATTGGGCCTGCTTACATTTCACGAGAGTGTACGAATTATTTATCATTTAAAGTTCCTCCACGTAGAAGGGGTCCGTCTCCTCCCTGTTCTTGAGTTGCAACAGAAGTCCTGGAGGTAAAGACGAGTATAGTTTTTCCGCAATTGCATTCGCTGTCTCTACTTACTACTTTACTCCCGAATCTCTCGGAGATGTGCGTCAAATATTCACCGTTTTGGGCTCATCAGAAGCTCATTAGATAGTGGCTGAGGGTTCTAAACGTAAGGATCAGGTGTCAAAGGCTATAAAAAATCTCGGCCGCAAGTTGCGACAGCGCTGAGATACACTGTCAGACGCGTCTGTGCAAACGGCAATGCGTAGCCGGGTGAGGTGACATCGCATCGAGAATTTTGTCTGGAGTTATTGACTGCGTACCATTGATGGGGTAGAAAGCGCGAGAGCACGTGCTCAGTCGAGCCGTGGACTCCAGGTGCCTTCGTGCCGATTGGGAATCCGCTACTGTCAGTACTCTTTGCGATGCGCGTGCAAGGGCCGCATGCGCGGCATGTGAATCGATAGTCGCTTCGTCGACTGATCCGGCGCTGCTGTCGCATTAGGCACGGCAAAGGGTAGCCCAGGGGTCAAGAGCCGTTTATTGAGAGAGTTTGGCCATACATTGGTTTGAATAGGCGAGCATCTCGGGGCCAACCACAGGCCGCGAAACAGCTCCCTAGCGGTGGTCGTGTGCTCTAAATTTGTGACACGACTATACTTCGTTTCACCTTATGTGCGAGCGAAGGCAAAACTGGAAGCGCGAGCACGGGAAGCTCCGTGCGTTCAGGCTTTGCTCGAGCGCGCGAGCTGGGAGAAATGCAAAAAGCGCTGGTCTCGCGCTTCTAGCTTTGGCTTCGCTCGCAGATAAAGTGAAACGAAGTATAATTTGAGCCGTGCCGAGCGGGACTCCGCGTCTCAAGACGCTCGCGCACCCCACCCTTTGCACTGCTTTCTTTCAGCCAGTCTCAGGACGCTGTTCTAGCAGTGCAGACAAAGGCGTGGGCACGAGCGCGTGGCTTTGGAAAGTGCCTCCTATGCACGAGGTCTCGTACAAACAAAAGCGTTTCGCTGAGCTAGGCTCACGCGCCTGTGCCTTTGTCTTCACTCGCAGACATTTGTGAGATGGAGTAGAGGTCTCCTGATTGGTCGACGCTGTGTCACAAATTTAGTTTACGCTCTAAGCGTGGGGGGAATATTCGGCGCTGGCGGCGGCCTTTGCTCCGCCTATTGTCCAAACTCTCCTAATATACGGCTCTGTCAGGTCTCAGAGCCGTTTACGAGAGAGTTTGGCCATACATTGGTTTGAATAGGCGAGCATCTCGGGGCCAACCACAGGCCGCGAAACAGCTCCCTAGCGGTGGTCGTGTGCTCTAAATTTGTGACACGACTATACTTCGTTTCACCTTACGTGCGAGCGAAGGCAAACTGAAGCGCGAGCACGGAAGCTCCGTGCGTTCAGGCTTCGCTCGAGCGCGCGAGCTGGGGAGAAATGCAAAAAGCGCTGGTCTCGCGCTTCGTAGCTTTGGCTTCGCTCGCAGATAAAGTGAAACGCAGTATGATTTGGAGCCGTGCCGAGCGGGACTCCGCGTCTCAAGACGCTCGCGCACCCCACCCTTTGCACTGCTTTCTTTCAGCCAGTCTCAGGACGCTGTTCTAGCAGTGCAGACAAAGGCTGGGCACGAGCGCGTGGCTTTGGAAAGTGCCTCCTATGCACGAGGTCTCGTAGCGAACAAGCGTTTCGCTGAGCTGGGCTCAGCGCCTGTGCCTTTGTCTTCACTGCAGACATTTGTGAGATGGAGTACGAGGTCTCTGATCGTCGACGCTGTGTCACAACATTTAGTTTACGCTCTAAGCTGCGGGGGACATCTCGGCGCTGGCGGTGGCCTTGTCTCCGCTTATCGTCCAAACTCTCCTAATATACGGCTCTGCCAGGCCGCCAGAGCCGTATATTAGGAGAGCTTGGACAATAGGCGGAGCAAAGCTGCCGCCGCCAGCGCCGAAGATTCCCCCGCGCTTAGAGCGTAAACTAAATTTGTGACACAGCGTCGACCAATCAGGAGACCTCTACTCCATCTCACAAATGTCTGCAGTGAAGACAAAGGTACAGGCGCGTGAGCCTAGCTCAGCGAAACGCTTTTGTTTGTACGAGACCTCGTGCATAGGAGGCACCTTCCAAAGCCACGCGCTCGTGCCCATGCCTTTGTCTGCACTGCTAGAACAGCGTCCTGAGACTGGCTGAAAGAAAGCAGTGCAAAGGGTGGGGTGCGCGAGCGTCTTGAGACGCGGAGTCCCGCTCGGCACGGCTCAAATTATACTTCGTTTCACTTTATCTGCGAGCGAAGCCAAAGCTAGAAGCGCGAGACCAGCGCTTTTTGCATTTCTCCCCAGCTCGTGCGCTCGAGCAAAGCCTGAACGCACGGAGCTTCCGTGCTCGCGCTTCCAGTTTTGCCTTCGCTCGCACATAAGGTGAAACGAAGTATAGTCGTGTCACAAATTTAAAGCACACGACCACCGCTAGGGGCTGTTTCGCGGCCTGTGGTTGGCCCCGAGATGCTCGCCTATTCAAACCAATGTATGGCCAAACTCTCTCAATAAACGGCTCTGCCAGGGGTGAGGTGACAGCGCCCCCGCGAATTGCGGCGGGAGGTGGCGATTGCCCCAATTGCAAAGGCCGTAAGAAGAGAAAGAGAGCGCGCGCTTCCAGTCCGGCCGTGTGGTTAAACAAAGGCTGGTTAGTAACTATTAGCGCCGAGATGTTTCGGTGGAACACCCTTGTTCGTGACGTCAGGATCTATAATTTTCTCGCCGTGACGTCGTGAGTTGTAATCTCTGACTACTTATCATCGGTTGCGGGATACAAGTTCGATGGTATGTGTAAATAAACTGATAATGGAAGCTTAGAGTCATCGGCTTTTGAGACCAACATCGTCACAGTTGACACTGACACTGCGCTGATTTCCGTTGATGAAGAAAAATATTTAATCCAGATAAAGACGTTACAGTGGGCGTTTGGCTGATCGCAAATTGCTACCACAGCGACGCTTCCGGCTGCCTACGTCGATGATAAAATACCTCTTTTTCGGGGGCAGTTCAAAGGGCTCATACCGAAGGGCTCTTATAGAACCTGTAAATTAGTTCGAAATCGCCACCCTGAGTGCACCGTGTTCTTCCAAACGTCTTGCCGGCCTTCCTGCTTCTCGCAAACCGTAAAAATTAAAACGCAGGGGCGCTTTAATACACGCCACTACTACAATGCCGTACCCTTGTTTCATGGTATTCTGTCATCGTGGTTAGAAGACAATAGCTACCATAACTCGCTCAAAGATAGACCAAAGGAAGGCGTTCAGGCTCTGTAAATGCCAGCGTTGTGCGGAACGATGTTCCTGGAGCGCGTTCTTTTTGGGTGGAACGGGGAACGTCGCCATTCCACTTTGCGTCGGTGGAACAGCATTGAAGGGGAACTCGGTACGGTTTCGGTTTCAGGGAACGGCAGAAGGAACCGTGTTCCTTTTCTTTTTTTTTTAAATTTACCCAAATTTAGTGGGCATTTAGGCTTTTTATTAACGAATATATTAACCTCCGACTTTAAGGGATGGGAACGTGTTTGGTAGATAATCGAAAACAAAAAAACTGGAACAAATGACATTGTGACGACTCGACGCGTAGTTTGGTGGGAATAGTTTTACTCCCTGTTTTAATTTACGAAATATCCACCGTAATATTTTATTGAAATAGACAAAAATAGCGTTTAAGTATGAGATCCGTTCCAGTCTTAGAAACATAACGGGAACGCGTTTCTTTGAACCACTGGAACTTGTAACAGGAACGGGTTCCAAGATCGAGAATAAATGACAAACGAGCTTTCGTTCCTGTTTTGGACGAACGTGCACAACACTGGTCAAATGCTTCGTTTTCATTTTGGTGCCCCTCTCAAAAGCCCACCAAAGCAACACTGGAGGCCGTCATATTTTGGCATCGCTTCCTGCGTGAAGCGTGTGACACGGGATTCGGGTTCACACCGATCGCTGGCGCAGTAGCGTGTGTCGAATACATTTGAACCCGAGCACGCGCCCAACACAACACAACATCGAGGTCAAACGCATGCTCAAAGCGCATGCCCAAAATATGGCGGCCCCGGATAATCGACGTAGCAGCCAATGGAAGGCGCGGATTTTGGAAAAAGGTTCAATTAACGAGCTACCTCACCGCATCTCTTCCATTTGCTATTCCTCGAGCACCTGTTACAAAATCATTCTATCCCCCATGACAAAAGAAAGAAAGAAAAAAAGTCCTGTTTTTCGATTTATCGATGAAGGTTGACGTCAATGTACCCTCCGGGGATAGAAATCATTAATAATCGTAATTAAAAAGAAAGACGCGAAAACGGCCGTTTGGCAGACGAGCGTGGCGGTAAGAAAG
Organism: Ixodes ricinus; assembly: GCA_037355805.1. NCBI lineage: Eukaryota > Metazoa > Arthropoda > Arachnida > Ixodida > Ixodidae > Ixodes > Ixodes ricinus. The sequence continues at coordinate 4,607 of JAZHYW010003411.1, forward strand.
CCGGCTAGATGGCCGCCAACAACTGCGCCACTTCCGGAGGCCAAAGGCTGCCCTGCCTCCGCCTTGGGTCATCGCGTCCAGGAAGAAGTGGCGGCTGCTTCGCAACACCTGTCCACAACTCCTTCCGCTGGAGCCGAGTGCGCGACGCCGTCTCGAACGGCCGACGACGAGGGCATTTGCTCCCGTGACCTTTCTCGTATCTCGCTCTTTTCATTCCCTCCCATCTGCATTTTCTTTTTTTTCTTCTTTTACGCCCTCTTTTCTAGTTATATTTATATATTTACTGATTTGATTGAAAATGTGCTGTTTGCAAATTCAAGGACTATGAACTGCGCCGCTCCGAAATAGGAACCGTGTTAATCCGTGCTTTAATTAAATCAGACAAAAAAAAAAACTTTGCAAACATTTTTTTTTTTTTAGCAGTGGTTTGATTGTGGTGTGTGACTGTCATCGTTGGAATGTCGTCGTGCCCGAGTAGTCAAAGTTAGTGAGAAAAGTTTCACGCTAAGTTTAACAGGAAGCGTTTCCCTGCTAAAGTTAGCGGAGAAACGTCCCCGCTTATTTTTCGTATTTATTTTAGCTCCCATATGCCTCTTCTGTGTGTTGTGTGGTAACTTCCCCAGGTAAATAGTGTTGAAATTTAATGTACTACTATAGGCCTGTGGTGCGTGTGCGTGTGGTGTGGTGCTGTAGGGAATACTCAAAGATCATTCAACCAAATTAGTAAGTGCTTCGTTTTGCAAACTCAATGCTAGGAACCTTCCTTCCACGGTGCGAATATATGATGAATCGGGAAAACACCACGGCTACCGCAAAGCAGTGAGCCTGTGATTTTGGTTTTGCTTGAGTAGGGGTTACGTAATTCTACCAGTTCTGCTCGAGTACTGAAGGACGCCGAGCTGAGTGACTGAAGCCAAGGCTTTGTTTCTTTCTTGCGTATGAAGGCAGCGACCCTTATCAATGAAGGTATTCCGGCCAGACTATCGCGTTTCATTTCAAGTGCGAGCAGAAGCTACAAAAGTGAGCTCCGGGCAGTCAGCGTCCCTGCCAAGCACGCGCGCTCGTGCAGTGCGCGCTCGTGCAGTGAAAGCATCCTTCGGGGCAACGTTGTCCTGCTTGTAGATTTTGTTACGCTCGTACATAAAGTGAAAAAACTACCGAATTTTTCAATATTATGCAGTCAAAACTATGGGCGCACGCGCTCTTGCGCACCTGGGGTGACCATCAAAGCTATGCACGGGCACTCTTCACTTAATGTCAAATGTCACAGAAAGTTTGATTAGCTTTGGTTAGAGATAAAGTAGCAATGGTGAATTATACGATGATGATGATTATGACTATGAATGCTACAACGGTGACAACAATGCTGAATCTGGTGATGGTACTAATTTTGCAAGTTATGGTGGCTATGATGTTATTTGTTTTTATAAACGAGCAGTGCTATAGATATTAACTTCGCATGTCCAGCTGGACCAAGGAGTCCATACAGCAAACGTTTATCCGAACCGTAACTTCCGATTTCCAACGAAAGCAAAACCTCGAGCTAGGTTTGAGCAAGCATGCAGGAGAGCCTGTTGAATACTCATTTTAATATGAAGAGTGCACGAGCGCCAACACAACTCGTACCCTCTGTCACCGCAACCCGGATTTACAATGTCTACGCCTAATCAGCGTTTTCTTACTTCTCCCTCCCGCGCATACTGCTCGGATAGAAAGTTCATAAGAGCTTCATAGAAGTAGCGACATTCTTCTAAGCGCCGACTGCGTGATGGTGTAGGTTTAAGGAAGCGAATGGCAGCGCACAGCAGAGGTCTGAACTGAATGACGCCATTTTGTTCCAGCGGAAGGTGCTTTATCGTTTGTATTGGTTGTCGTTACTCGTAAAAGAAGTATCAAGGGACTTTAATCGTATACTGTTCATGTCTCCTGCTCCAATCGATCTATCAGTATGCTAAATCGATAAGAGATATTTCTGGCCAGAACGTAGCGACACGTTTTGCCGATGCGTGCCCGATCTGACGCGTGATAAAAATGAATTGAGCGTTACGCAATCAGAGGTGGCTTTACTCGGCGCGATTGAATCGGAGAGGAAATGGGAAAGACTTCCAATAACCTTGCGAAGCTGTGACTCGTCGCTGGATGTAGTAAAGTAGCTTCTATCACTGCTCACTTAAGGCAAATCTGGTCTCTCCCGCAATTGTTTAGCGCCATCTATTGGCCAAACCGCGAAGCGTTTTCGAGGACCTTCTAAGAAAAACTTTCATCGGCGATTACATCGGCATTGCTGTTAAAAAGGACGGCGGGATAAACTTACGATGTATTTAAATTCAACCTTGAGTCACCGTTGGCTTCACGCGTCTACCGAGCGCCGATACCGCCACATGCACTCCCAAGCGGATGTCCACGTCTGCTACTACAGCGCATGCACATTGGCAACCATGGGGACGGCCCATCAAAGGGGAGCTGTAGCAGTTTTTTGAGCTATCTAAACTAAACGCGTTTTCAGACTACTCTAGGCTTTGTTCTTCCCGGTATGCATATTTATTATTCAAAATAGCCATTCAGAAAACGTTAAACGAAGGTTATACTGAAGCCAACATTTAAATTTTCCAGCGGCTCCAGTGGCTTGACGTCCCATTTTGTAAAAGTTGCAAGTCGAGCTGGCAGTCTAAAAACACGGTATTTTGCGCGTCTTTTTTCTTTGTTTACTGGCGTGTTTTTTTTCCTGCATTGTTGAAATGTTAGTAGTACGCAGGAACACGCTGTACCACCCTCTTATTTCAATATTTGACTTCACGTTTCCAGTCTTATCGGTAGATCCTCACAGCTCTCGGACCGAGTTCTAAACTTCATTACCTTCGCGAGAAAAATAATAGTTACTTGTAATTTGCGTGATTAGTCCAGATGTCTCTACTAATGTGTCGAACTTATTTTGAGGCAAATCGGCAACTATAAAATTTCGCCCTTTAGGGGCAAAAAGGAGGCGATGAAAAAACTACCAGTGGTCTACAGACACAAACGCGGAGCTGGTGAGCACGCGCTTGTTTCATCGACCCGAAACAGCCTGCTGATTTGAAGAAACACCGAAAGGACAAAGGAACACCACAAATACCGCATTGCGCAAGGAAGACACGTCGGCGCACATACGTGATCTTACGCCCCTCCCTGGATGACCCGAAAGGAAAGGTCTCGCAAGCAGCGTCAGCACGACGTTGTTATCTCCGAGCAAGACGTCGCGTAATCGGTGCAAGCCAAGATCGCTGCCGTCGCACATTTCAAGGTACAAGACGACTCGATCACGACGGCAAGGTCGTCTGCGGGGACCTACCCGTCACCTATTGTCTCAAGGCGACACGGCCGTAGAACAAAGCGTCAGCAGGAGCGATAGGAAATCATTCTTGGGCGATTGCTTTGTGAGCCGTTACCGCGTATCTGATCGGGCCGTTCGGTCTTCGCCGAATGCTCTTTCTTGGGGGGACCTAGGGGACGCTATCGGGGATGAGGGGGAACTCCGATAAGTGGGACCTCTCGGCGTCAGCGCCTCGTGATCGCCAGCTAACCGGACACCGGCCGGTCGCCCGCTTCATTTACGTGGGTGGACGACTTCGGGAGTATATGTCTTCGGAGACTCTCGCGACTCCCGCGGGGGCGTACTTTCATCAGGCACTGCTTGAATGGACCCGTGTCTGGTACCCTCTGGGGTTTGTGTCCTCCAGACCTTGAGTCTTCTAGGATATGTGTCCTGAAAAACCTGCGTCTTCTAGGACCCGTGTCCTCAAGATCCTGTGTCTTCTCTGACATGTGACCTCAATAACCTGCGTCTTCTATACGACCTGTGTACTCAAGAACCTGCGTCTTCTAGGGGCAACTGTCCGTAAAAACTTGTGTCATCTAGGACCTGTCTCCTCAAGAAACTACGTCTTCTAGGGCCTGTGTCCTCAAAAACTTGCATCTTCTAGCGCCGGTGTCCCTCAGAGATCGAAGGCGACATGAGCGTCCGTCGAAGGAACGCCTGGTGACATGGCGGCGACTTGATACATGGCCATATGGCCAAGTGTGAGAAGGTGCGTATGGCAGCGAGTTGTCATTTTTTAATGAACCATAGGGGAAAACGTGGTCCTAGAGATAGCACGCAAAACATTTGGCACTCTTTCGAAAAAACTGCAAGATGTTTTTTTGTTTTTTTTAGAAGAACGTGGTGGCAGATTATGGCTTTCAACCAGAATATATTGAAATTCGATTGTAACGATTATCCCGAAGCGACTGAACACACCAAAACACCTTACCGGGTGTTTTGTTGTGCTCTTTTATAAACAAATAGGACCTATAACTGCCTTAATAGATACAATTATTACGGTGCGTGTGCCTGCGAGGAAAATGGACACAAAATAATGACTTCCGTTGCCGTGCCGAGTGAAATGTTGGCCCAAGTACGCTGGGCTGTTTAGATGAAGCAAAACTGTAACACAATCTCGAACGTTTTTTTCTTTTTTTTTAGAGTTAGTGATTTGAGTTAAGATAATTATGTTAATCTCGCGAAGTTGACGAAGTTTGAATTACACGTTGATTACTGAACGACCCGTGACTACAGCAAGTAATGCTGACTAGCCCCCTCGACAAAATTGTATGAGTTACTAACTGAGGATTCATGGACTAGTAACTAGTAAAATATGCCACCTACGCTCTGTTAACTTATGTGCTATACTACGAGCCTTTCAGTAAACACAGGAAATACAAGCAATGTGCATCACAAAATGTCAGCCATGCAGGTTAACATGTGCGAGCAAATTGAAGCTTCTAATTCATGCTTGATACACATTGCTACGTGCATCATTTCACAACAATAAAAATAATTTACCCGGATCTCATACTATTTGGCGGTTGCAGTGACTGCCAACATGCTCGAGCCAAATTGCTTTACCGAATTAATGCTTAAAAGAGTATGTGAAGCCACCCTTCGTGTAGACCTTTCCGAAAAGGGGCTTCTGGTCGGTTCCATATTCAGTGTTCGTGCGTTTTTCGCGTGATTTGTTCGCTTTCCGAAGCGACGAACATGCGTGTGCTGGGCTGAGGAGATCGCACGCTGGGCTGAGGACGTGTAAATAGTGTATACACACCAGCTCGGAGCACGTGGATCGAAAGCTCGCGCTGCAGAACCCACAGATCATGGGTTCAATCCCCACTCCTGCCCGTTTCGATCTGGATGAGCATCATACCGGCGTGCGGTCGTGTATCACTACTGCGTGGTGCACGTTAAAGACCCCAGGCTAGCGGTTGTACTGCACTGGCTAAATTTCTCCTCTACAGCTGGGAGACTCGTCGTCCCTGGAGGCAGACCAAGTTCTAGGCTGTATAAACATACACACAACCCAATTTTTTTAAATAGTGTATACTGATACGGCGCGACTGCTTTAACGCAGCTCATCTTTTGGAACAGTAATGTTAAAGGTGGTAGGTACAGTACACGATCGATCTATGTCAGACATTTTGCTTTAGTGGATGCTTCCTTTTCTTTTACGTTTTGACAAGCTTCTTTATTCTTTTTTTTTGTACAATCAAGCCACACAGTCGCAACGAACAGTCGTTAAAAAAAATACTCGTGACAACTATGATATTCTGCATGCTAGCGCAACGAAGTTTAATTAATTATACATACGTACGTTCGAGTTGTTTTGGGGACCGTGAAACATAATATTGCTCAGGCAGCAGGCTGGCTGTTGTCCCTGTAGATGTAACACGCTACACGAGCGCGGAAAGACGAGTTCTATGTTCATTTCGATCGAGACCATCTTCCCCATACTTGTAAGGCTAAAGACGCGATCACACTGGTAATAGTAATAATCATAGAAAACGCGTCTGAAGTGACTGTTTCTGTTTCTTCTTTGTATGACAGTCCTGTCACATTGGCCATACAAAAACATTGTCCGCAGACATGTTGGTGGCATATACGTGTGTACAAGGAAAACATGCTTCGAAGATGCTTGAGGAACCTCCGCAGATAATTCTCTCATTTGGGAGTCTTAGGGAACCGTTTTCGCTCATCCGATACGGTATGATGGGCCTTCCGGTACGAACTGCGCATGCGCTACCCGCAGAAGACTCGCACATGCGCAGTGCGTACCGGAAGGCCCATCGTAATGAGTGTGACGGCGGGAAGGGGTGCCTTAACCCGAAAGCAATCTTGGTGCTCAAAGGTTCACGAACCTTTTTGGTATATTTACCCCCGTCTTTTCGTAATGAACGTGCATTGGCAACGTTACCTCTGTTCTTTAACGTGCTGTCTTATCTGTTCTTTTTCTTTTCTTTTTCTAAAGTTATCTTGTTGCGGAACTGCTAGCAGTATTTGATAATATAGACGCCATATTTCGATTTTAGCACTTGAGAGAGTTTCGGGTTAATCACGTGTTTGTCTTGTAAGTCGCTTGTAGCGCGGTCATGATGTGATATTGCGGTACTGATTCACGCGTTTGAACAAGTCGTTTACATACTTTTCGTCCTTTTTTTAACGAATTTATCAGCGCGTATATTCTGCTCAAACTTGTTCACGAATGTTGTTCACACTTTTTTATCTCTGACGAGCGCGCGTGGCTGATTGCTTGTCTCAACTCCGTACAAAACATCCCAAGTGACAAACGACAAAGTCTCTTGCCTTTGTCTCTCCTTAGCAGGTTCGTTACTGCGATATCTTTAAGCTAAATTGGACAAACAACCCGCCGCGTTTCTGTTTTCATTCGCGCCGGTCATTGAACCAATTGTTGCGCAATAGACTGCCCGCATCGCTGTGCTGAAGAGACACCTGATAAACTCGAAGAAACAACAACAGAAGAACTAAAGCTGACCTTAACTTACGAGCAAATGAAGCAATCTTAGAACTGCGCCATTTACGTTGAGCTTGACTCATACTCCTCGCGAGGGTTCAGAACCGCTAATATGAGTTCCTACCTGGTACCGAAGGTCGCATGGAAGCGATTACGTTTCAAAACCGCGGGCTCGTTGCAAAGCAAACGCGATCGTGCCGTATTTTCCGGTCCATAGTTCGCGGACTATACGCGTTTAAAAGTTTAAATTTTACGTGGTTCCGACTATAGACCCGAGCGGACTATCCAACAATATTTTTGTTTAGGTTGTTCTTTATGTCGAGACATCAAGGCTTTTGAGAATGACGTAGAATGTTTGTGCTGATTTATGTATTACACGATGTTTCTTTTTAGCTAACAAAGCAGGCATTTGTGAATGTTTGCTTTGAGTTATATTTGTTTACGTGCGGAAAAGGTACCAAGTGCGAACTGTCTAAGGTAAACCTTTTCATTTTCAACAAAACTTTGCCCCTGCGGATTATACACCGGGTGCGGACTATGGTGGGGAAAATGTGGTATCTACGATGGGGACCCGAAAGTAACAGAAATGAATTTCTTGAGGGCAAGCCACTCGTAGTACCAGCTTTCACCGTGCAACACTGACCCCTTCAGGGTCAGTTTGCCGACCGGCGTCACCTGGTAAAGTTCTAGCGGGATGTTGTGAATTTCGTTTTTCCCACGTGCTTAAAAATTTTTCGTCGTTTCTTTCAATGTCTGATTTAAAGGAACAACGTGCGGCCATGAAATTTTGTTTGCTTTTCGGGAAAACGGTGGTTGAAACTCTTGTAATGCTTCAGACAGCTTACAAAGAAGATGATATGAAGCAATCTCAGGTCTGCGAGTGGTTTTCTCTCTTCAAGGCCGGCGAATTATTGATCGACGACCAACCTCGTTCGGAGCGACTCTCAACCTCCTCAACTGATGAAAACATCGAACAAAATTCAGGATTCGGTCTTGGCAGACCGTCGAAGAACAATTGAAGAACTTGCTGAACTGAGTGGAGTGTCCCGGAGTACGTGTCAACGCATTTTTTTCGAACATTTGAACATGAAAGGAGTTTCAGCGAAATCTGTCCTCGATTGCTCACTGTTGGTCAGAGACATTCCCGAGTGAACGCTTGTCAACAGCTGAAAGAAGGTCTGTAAATTGACCCAGACTTATTTTCAAAAGTCTTTGCAGGTGACGAAAGCTGGTGCTACAGATAAGACCCTGAGATAGAGCAACAGTCAAGTCAGTGGAGCAGTTCAAGTTCGCTACAACCCGAAAAAGTGCGTCAGGTCAAGTCGATTGTCAAGACGATGCTGATTTGATTTTTGATTCGAGGGGCATTGTTTACTCGGAGTTTGTTCATCCTTGTAAAATTGCTAATCAAGTGTTTTACCTGGGAGCTTTTCCGACGCTTGCGCAGTTCAGTGAGGCAGAAACGTCCCAATTTGAGGAAAAGGGGGTGTGGTGGTTCTATCACGACAACACCTGCAGCACACACTGCTCTGTCAGTGCAACAATTTTTGAACAAAAATGGCGTGACACCGCTTCACCCACTCCCCTATTCACCGGACCTCGCTCTTGTGCGACTTTTTTTGTGTTGACATTTTTTGCCTGTATGGAAAAGAAGTACTGAAAGGAAAGCGTTTTGTGAGATGTGCAAAAGTTAAAAAAAAACGAGGAAGTAATTGAAAGGTATTACTTTGGATGAGTTCCAGACTTGTTTTCAGAAGTACAGAACACATTTGGACAATTCCATTCACTTGTTTAAATGAAACTACTTTGAGGGCGGTTAACATGGCAAATTGTAGAAATAAATACACGATTTCGTCGAAAATAAATTTTGGTTTCTTTCAATCCCCCTGCACCCCCCCCCCCCCCCCCCTCGTCGTATGCTTTGCTGTTCAATATTGTCATGACTGGTCGTACTAGTACTATATCGGGGACAGTATGCTAAAACAGACCTTCCTCGCTGTCTTTGGCGTGCCGTTCAAAGCTTAGGCCCGAACTCTTTAGCCTGTCGGTGATATCGCTGGATAATGGCTTGTGAAGCTCAGACGCTTAGCTCTTTATAGTTGCATGCGGGGACCTCAGACGCAGCCTCTACGTTCTGAGGGACACTGGGACAGTAGGATCTGAGAGACACTGGGACAAAGCAGGGCTACAGCCTGTATTTAATGCTAAAACGTGCCAACATTTTTTTTTTTTTTTTTTTAGGGGCGAAGCTCTCTAGGTGCTAGCCATGTCCGTATGTCCGTCCGCCGTAGGCCGGCGTCGGGTGCTCGTGCTTCTGCTCGTGAGATCACCGAGCACGTGAGCACATGCTCACGTGCTCGTGTAGGGAAAAAAAAAAAGAAAAAAAATGATAAAAAAATTACGAGCTCGTGAGCTCACGTGCTCGTGTAAGGCAAAAAAAAAAGAAAAACAAAGATGAAAAAAATGATGAAAAAAAAATGTTGAAATCTGTTTGCGCAGCGACAGGACGAGTAGGGGGCTCTGAGATGTGGTAGTAACTCAAGACCTGGGGTTTCTGTCATGGATGAAACGTTGCATGTAGCCGCTCAACGTCTATACAGGAGAGGGCGCTGCGGTCAAATGCGTATATAATCGCGTTAAACTTTGCATGCATTGGCTCAACGTTTATAGACGAGAGGGCGCTGCGGTCAAATGCTCAAATGCGTATATAACCACTGTTCCATACCACACATTCTCTTTCTGACATGGATGAAAACGAACGAAAGGCCTCGGCATGCTGCGGCTCAGCGTCTGCTTTATCAGCACACTCTAATCTGGGGTTAGTAAACGTCACGGCTATAGCCGTGACGTTCAACGTTTTCAGGACTTAGCCGCGAACTGATCCGGCCCCGTCAAATTTGCCGTGTACAACGGCACGGCTGCTGTTCGTCCCCTCCTTTAATGGTGCGAATGGCTATATAGCTGGTTTCCGTAGCGCCCTGCATTTTTGGGCGGCCCGTCCAGATACAGGGCCTGCAAAACAACAACAGCAATGTGAAGAAAGAAAAAGATCCTGCTTCGCTAGATGGCGACAGTTTAGTGCCACTCCTGAAACAAAACACGGCAAAAACGCTTGTCACATCACAAAGAACAAAGACACACAAAGAAAAAGCAGAAATTTCCATA
>JAZHYW010003412.1:0-16285 GCA_037355805.1 Ixodes ricinus
GGAACGTCATTGCTCTGATGGCGGCGTTACACACAGCCATAGGGACAAAGCCCGACGTCGAGTGTTCTTCGACGCACTCGGTTGAACGCGAGGCCCAGCCGAACGCCAGCAGAGCCAACATCACCTAGAATATTCAAAGCCGCGGTGCATTAGAATCTTGACGTCATCGCAAGGAGATCGAGCAAAGACAGCGATTGGATGCGAGTGCCGCGTCAGTGCTGGGCTGGGCTTCGTATCCAATCAGCGCGTCGAAGGACTCTCGTCATCGTGCTCGGGTCCAATTGCCGAGTTGGCGCATGCATCCGACCGCGATGGCGTTCCATGGAGGAGAAAGAGTGGGGCGTTCGGAGGCCTTCATCATTCTAGATGGGGTGTCGACACAGCGAGCAGTGGCGTCTTCGAGTCTGTGTGAGCGCTCGGTCTCACTGTGATGACGTGAAACAAAAATTCTGGTGCACGGGCTTTGGATTACCTTCGAACTTGAAAGAAAACGGAGTACGTTTCACTTCAGTTCGACCGCTTTCACGAGACTGCATGCTGCGATTCAATGGAGCCTATTACGAAGCACTAAAAGTGCATCGCTCACGGAGCTCATCATTTTTGTTCTGGTTGCTGTATCACTGACGAAATCAGTCACGCACAGCGAATGCGTCCAGATCTCGCGATTTGTTTCTCCGCGTTATTGGTGTAGCCGGTGGTAGCGAGCGTACTACAGAGACGAGGATCGCCATGACGAGGCATTTTTGGCGCCGTTTCGATTGGTTTCATCGGATTGTGGCGTGGGCTGCGGTCAGGGGCGGGTTTACGGGTCAGGGCTGGGAGTGGCGGTACGCACTCGGCTGGCGAGGGGAGTCTGCTGGGGCACGGCCTCTCGATCCCCCCTGTTGGTGCGGCCTGCCGATTTTTTCCGAAAACAAAGAGCGCGCGTGAGAGGAGAACTTCTCCCATCTGCCGTGGAGGCGCTGCACATCGGGAGTGGTCTTGTGAGCTGAAAGCTATACTCCGTTTCACCTTATGTTGTACCGCCAGCCATGGTTCGACGCGTGAGCGTCACTAGCGTTGCGAACTCACTAAGTACGAGCTGGTGCTTCGAGCTGTGCCCATAGCCTCGTGCGAAGCTGGAAAGCATCGCTACTCGGCTTCCAGAGTGACACGACTGCCAACTGCACGTCGAAAGACTAAGGTCTATGATCGATCGTAATGCGAGCAATGGATAGATCTTCATTCTGACGATAGTTGACACGTCGCTATCTTTGAAGGCGACCACTGCAACGCTTTCAGTCATGCACCACAATACTCCATTTCACCTTATGTTGTACCGCAGACAAGGCTAGAAGCGCGAGCTCATAGCGTTGGGACCTACTCTTAACGCACGAGAGCTTGTGCCGCCGAGATGTGCCCTATAGAGCAAGGAGCTCGCGCTTGTAGCCTTTCCTGCGGTACATCATAAGGTGAAAAAGAGTATAGAAAAGGCGCCCAACGCGCTCTTGCTCCGCGACCCAGAGAAAATATCTGCCCGTCATTGGCTTCGCCGATACCGAGGCGCTGTCGCGGTTGCAAAAGGCCGCAAAAATCGCTTGTCCCACCTTTACACCGCTTTGCGTGGAGAAAATATCGCAGTTTTACCCTGTGCTCGCATGTGTGGTTTGTGTTTTCGATTGTTTTTTTGCTCGTTTCTATAGTTTCATGGCAATAACCACTGACGGATGAGAAAAAAGAGACGTGGACAGCCGCCTTTTGTCTGTCTCTGCACAGTTTTAAAGTGTGCAGATGGGTTACGGAGCACGCGATGCCTAAAAACTGTTGCGTGCCGCGTTGTAAGTCAAATGCTGCGAGAGATCCGGAACTCTGCTATGACGAGCTTCCGTCTAGAGAGAAATTTTGGGATGCCTGGTTGAAGAACATTTCGCGAGAAGGCAGCGAGAAGGGCAGCCAGTGGCAACCAAGCTCCAGGAGCGTCGTGTGCTCCCTTCATTTTAAAGGCCGACGCACACTTCGCGCTTTCCACTTTTGCCCGTCACCTCCTTTCCTATATTCTCTTCACGTTTTACCTTGCCCCAACCTGGCTCCCCCTCGCAGCTTAGGAGAGGGGAGCGCTATGTGGATTATCTTCCCTGCAGAAAGCCGAGGTTGTACGTATAGGCCTTTAAGGCGGAGGACTACAAGGTAGGAATGAAGCGGAAGTTGCTGCGACCGACAGCGGTGCCGACTCAATTCCCATTGTATCGTTGTACATGCAACCAGCAGGTTCAAAGAAGCGCAGAACGCTTGTTCGTGTGCCACCTAACGCGTCCACGTCGCATACGAGCGGTAGAAGCCAACAACGCAAAATGCAGTCCCCTGCTGAAAGAAGACCAGCTGTTGATGAGTGCGTGGCTATTGAACCTTGCCTGCAAAAAGAGTTTGAAGCGGAAGAATGTCAGACGTCATTCAATTTGACCGCTAGGTTTCATGGAAGATGCCAAGAAAAACGCGCACCGCCTTCAAATGCAAGCCAAACGACTGAACGAGCGAATTAAAAAACTGCGACAAACCTCCGACGAATTTCAAGGCTGATTGAAGCAAGGAAGGCTAATGTGTAGAACCCGCTCAACTTTGCAGGTGGCGTGTCCTGAATGCAAGCTGTAACTTCAGCGAAATGAATCTCGTGACGGAGAAACTCAGTTCGTGTTTAGCCTTGACCACAGAGGACTCAGCTATCCACGACCTGAAGCTGTCTGGCCGTGCAAGCTCGTCTGCACCTTTGTCGAGAGGGCTCTACGGTCGGCAGAGATTCGTCGTTCTGGACGAATTGGCAAGGTTCTCTCGAGCGCTGAGCTTCCACACCTTATGGACTGCCCGCTGATGTGGTGTACTAACTGCAGAGACCGGTACCACAGCTAAGAACTCTGCGAGCTCTTTCTCGGGAAGCTCCTCAGACCTCTTCTGGCTAACTCGGCTGGTGACCTAAACAGCTCTCTAGAAAATATATTGAGACTTTCGCGGAAGCCTCTTTCCCGAAAGGTATTCCGCTTGCGAACTATATGACTCCCTTGATCTGTTCGTGAACAATGAAGTTTATATTGCAGAAGTTATGCACGAGGAATCCGTTTCTTATTGTCCCTCACAGAATAAAAGGCACAGCTCGAGCGTGCTCGAGCATCGGTTAAAATCGGAAATTATACGGCCTAGCTATATCCAACTATAACTCATATATTACAGTGGTAATAGAAACGGGGACGGGAACAAGAAAACGACAATTCGCTCATACTGCCAGCTGAATGCGGCTCTAACGCGCACCCTGCAGCTGAGTGAGCTCCTCGCAGAAAGAATCATGTGCTTTTATTCGACACAGATTTGTCACATCATTCATGCAATCTGGCACTCGTTTCAAATGAGACTTGCCGCTTCACGAAAAACAATCTAAAACGCCACACCAGGCCGCGCCGGGCGGACTGCGCCTCTCTCGCCTTTCGCCGATAACGAGCGCCACGGCTGGCGCTGCGGGGTAAAGTAGTACTATCGCTCTCACCGGCGGCGCGAGGCATACGGCAGGCCGCTCCCAAGGGGAGTCCTTATCAAGCGGCCGTGGCTGAGGTATGATAGTAAGGCCGAAACGTCGCAAAGATCTATTTTGTTGGCTCAATATTTGCTGCACCCAAAAACTAAACTTTCGTCTAATGTTTATCATTGATTTCATTTTAAAAAAGTTGACCTTGAAAAGCTGAGGGGAGGGGGTGGTCCCGTCCCCTCCCCCTCTTTTCCTAAATCCGCCCCTGGCTGCTCTTAAACTTCACGTGGAACGGAGTGTATGTGTGGGTTCAATGAGCACACAGTAGAAAATAAAATGACTTGTGACAAAAAAAAAAGAAAGCTTACAGTGACTGTATGCCATCGCCTTATGTAAAGCCCCTCGTGGGCACTGGAGGAACGAATAAACGACCGATAATGCACTCACGATTCGTAGGAGCAGACCGTGACGGTCGGGAAACGGACGCCGCGTATGTTGTCCTGTTCGTAGGTGACGGCCGTGTAATGGTGGCTGAAGTCGTCGTAGTCCCAGTAGATGCTGAACGAACAGGCCACGAAACAACACAGAAGAAACACCAGCTTCGTCACGCGGAATAGAAACCAGATCCCGAAAAAGACAAAACACACAAAAAAGTGGCCCCTATGCCGCACTAGCGTGGAAATAAGGCAGTGCTTAAGGCAGTGGTAACAGATAATATGATGTGTTGAGTACTTCGTTTCAGCTTGGGTCCAGACGCAGCCGATGCTACAAGCGCGAGCACGTGGCCCTGAACAGTGCCTGCTCTGCACGAGCGCGCGTGCTTGGAGGGACGCTGAAAGCCCGGAGCTCGCGCTTGTGGCATCGGCTGCGTCTGGACCCAAGCTGAAACGAAGTATAGCAGTGGGACTTTCTTAGAGCCTGCTGGAGCGTGAGACGCAGTTGATGGAGCGTGCGGAAAACAACAATCGGAACATGGCAGCGCCGTGAACAGAGCCTTAGTGTGAGCTCGCGGCAAAGAGAACTGAACACTCGAACTACGTCTCAACCCTTTGTGGCAGCTGGCACGTCTAACGTAGCATCTGCTTTTTCCTCTGCCTTTCCGTCGCTCTCTCTTGCGTTCTTTCTCTGGGAGCCCGGGGTGCGCTCGTTTCACAGAGCAGAGCGCCGCTGCATGTCTTAACACGTGATGCTTTTTGCCTCGCCATGAGTAACACGGATGCACTCGAGGAATATGTTTGGCTGGCACTGGTGTGCAAGCAGTGAGGAGACAAGCGCCGCGTCAGCATTCGGCAGGGTTATCGACTTCCGAACTCGCTGTACGTTTTATTTCGTGCGAAGCGGGCCGTGACAGAGAAAAAACATATCACGCTAAAAAATAAAATAAAAACGTTTACAACTTTTTGCAACGCCGAATTAGAGCGCAGCTCTTGAGGAGGAGGAGGAAAGGGCAATGAGGGGAGGGTATGCCCCTCTCCCTCATCCGTACCCTCTCCTCCTCCGCTCCTCCTTCTTCCACGCGCCAAACGCGCACTGTCATGCGACGCTTCGGTGGAAGTCACGGTGACGTTTCGACACGTGACTTTCACCGAAACGTCACGGTGGCGTTTCGGCACGGTGACGTTTCGGCACGGTGACGTTTCGGCACGGTGACGATTCGGCACGGTGCATTATGGGACGTTTCCCATAATGCACCGCGCGGTTACACCGACGGCAATGCAACGGCGACGCCGCTCAAGCCGGAAACAGGCGCCTAAGAGCTGCGCTTTAAAAGCCTGTGCGTCTGCTTTCCCGCACAACACGCGGAGAGCCCATCACCACAAGTAATCGGAGGCAGCTAGCGAATAACGACGATGCTGAAGCATATGTTTAGACTAAAACGTAGTCTGAGTTGTGACATTAAGCAATGCAAGCGTGACGTTTTCCATTGTTTAATGACTCAACTCAGACTGCGTTTTTTGGTCTCAACATATGTTTCGGCATCGTCATTCGCTCAGCTGCTTCCGTGAGTTGCGTTGATTGGCTCTCCGAGTGTTGTGCGAGAAAGTTGACGCACGGGCTGTTTTTAGAGTGTAATGTCAAGACGATCCTAAATTAACTCTCGGGCTATAGTTGGCTAAGCACAGGGAACAGCATATATAGCGGGACGGACGCGGGTAGTGTTCCCGGTTACTAGTACCACAAGGTCGTCTTTTTTGTTTTGTGAATGTAAACACTGGCCCCTATGTGGAACGCAACTTTGTCTGCTGCTTGCGTAGGGGTTGCAATGACGCAAGAATGCCGAGCTCTGAATGGCTCCGATTGGAAGGATAGTGGGTAGACACCAATGGTAGCTGCCTGGAGGTCTACCCACTATTCTTCCGATCGGAGCCAATCATAGCTTGGCGTTCTGACGTCACTGCCACCGCCGGCGCATGAAGCAGACGAACTTTAGCTTTGCATAGTCACTGACAACATAAAAAAGGCAGGGCATGGCGAGTCCCGAGCATCTCATTATCGCTCCCCAGCCAATCAGATTGCGGCATTATCCGCGAAGAACGTCGAAGATTCAATCACGAAGCAAGCGAGCGTGAACATAACAAACCACGCCCTGTGTTTCTTTTAGCTGTCAGTGACCATAGACCAACTCAACCCTTCACGCCACGTCACTGGGGTGACGCTGATGTCGGGACTGCGCATGTTCGCCTGATGTGAATCGGGTTCCTGCGCATTTCGCAGTGCCCACACCCGGTATGGGCAAATGCGGGCTTGTTTACAAACAATATGTTGGCAATGGCGGACTTACCGATAGGCAGAGTAGGCAGCTGCTTAGGGCGGCAGAAGTTTCTGGGCGGCCAATTCGTGGTCGCCCTTAAATTATTCTGGTATCTTTTTAAGGCGAAAACCTTATATGTCCCATTACGGGAAAAGACGTGGGCGTTGTCCCCGAAAGCTGGCCATAAAAATACGTCATCAAGCACGCGCCGCTCAAGGTCAAAGCGGACGCGCCTGAGAAGTAAAACGCAAAGAAAACTCAGCAACCCAGATGCTTCGTCACGGAAGCCGTGAAGCCGGCGGGGGCGCCGCGCCTGCGCAGCGGGGGAGCGCGATGTAACCACCGGACTATTATTTGCTTTCGCATCCCTACACGTAAGCAGTCTTAAGTGTCGTCGGCGTGGTTTGAATCAAGCTCCGAATAGAGCTACTTTGGGAATTTTAGCTCCAAGTCCAGTTACTTCTCAAAATGTAAACTCCAACTCCAAACTTGGGTAATTCTCCCACAAGAACTCCCCCCTCCCCGCCCCTCCCGGTCCTAATGGTCACTGACCATGGAGGGCGGGGTTCGGGGAGCAGCACTGTTAAACGCTGTCTAAGGCGGAAAAATACTGAGTCCGCCTCTCTGTGTTGGTGCTCTGAGCGATCGACTCACTCTGCTCGACGAAACCGGGACTTGACTTTGTTGCGCCAGAAGTCGTAAAAGAGCCTGGCCAACTCGGTCGCTCCAACGTAGATGGCCATTCCCATCCAGAAGCCCGAGTAGCCTCCCACCACACCCAGCACTTGGGTGCCCTGTACGTCGGCGTGAAGTATAAGGCGTTATTTTACGGCAATTATCATATTTTCAAAAAGAAAACATGCGCCATGCGGAATGATGTTCGCAATTTTTAGCTATGCAGGACGGTTCTAGGAAAGTGAAAGAAGCTCTTCGGGTTTCAGAAATGTTTTTTTCAATGGAATTAAAGTTGCTTCACAAAAAAATAAAGGTGTTCGGTGGTTAAACATCTCATTTCGCCTCAAAGAAATGTGCGACGTACCGTAATTTTTTTTTAAATTTTAGTGTTCGTTGTTATTAATCATTTAAATAACCTTGAAGAAAGGTGCATGGATGCAATTGAGCAATATATTTGAACTTGATATTAAAGGGAACTGAGCCTCTGAGGAGATTTCAAAAGCCGCATTTCTCGGCTGATAAAAGAAGGTCAAGGCTTATTTTGTTAAACATTTTAATTCATTTTTCTAACGCTTCGCGTCTATCGAACTAGCGCAGCGGTTGTCTCTTCGGTTATTAAAAAGCTCATGAGAAAAATGGCCCTACATAAAAGATTTAGACTATTATAAGCCTTGAGCACAATTTGTTAGTTGATTAAATCTAAGATATAATAAACTTCAACTGCTTAATTTTATTAAAACGTGATGGTTTTGCCATGAAAGTATAAAACAAATATTTCTCATGCGTTTTTAAATTCACAAATCGACGCGAAATGTGTAATATCAGAAGAGCTGATGTAAACCCCTCTAGGTTTTTTTTTTCAGTTGTAGCGCGGTAATGGGTGCTGACAACAACTCTTGTTAACATATTTTTTCTAGGCAGGTACTTTAAATATGAAACGATTTGTTTTTCTGGTAAAGTAAGAAATAATCCGTTGTGGCTTTTCAGCTGCTAGTCTAGAGTATACAGCGCCATCTTATTACGGGGGTCTGCTTCGGGATTCAACACAAAAACATAATAAACCACCCGACTGCATCATAAATGACGAGTTGCTGTCTTCGTCATTTTTTTATATAAAGCCTCGGTTAAATAACTCTTCAAAAAAGAAAAAAAAAACCACATTTAGTATAGATGATTGCACGAGAGCAAACCATTTATCATTCCTAACAGGTTCAGGTTCCACCCTTTTTAAGTCCAGACTCAATTCTTCAAGGAATACAATTTCCCAAGCATGCCGAAGCAACGCAGTTCGTAAATGGGAGAAAGTCGAAACTTCACATTGAATTACCTACTTCACCGCAATTTCTTTGCAAACATGTAGCCGTGTATTTAAATCGCACATCTAGCAGAAATCGTATACTTAAGGGCATGGCGATCATTTCACATAAAGGCCAAGATTATACCATATTCTAAGAAATGAGACGAGTACTTTTTCCATGAAGCAATACCTTTTTCACATACCGACGGCACCAGGCGGTGGCTGCACGAACTAGAAATCGAGGAAGGGACCTACCTGCGCTACCAGTCGATAATGGGAGCTACGCTACCAGTTTCTTCGTTCTCTGAGCAGCAGGGCGTGCCCAACGCGCCGTCCAAGTGGGGCATCCGTGGCGTCCACTTAAACGTCGTGTTATTCTTTCCGTCCGCTTTCTTTTTGCGTAACACAATTATATGTATGCTGCAATTACGTTTTCTACTCGCTGATCCACAGCCTCCTTCCGAATTTCCTCGATTTTTCGTGCACACTTCCGCCGCTTGGCATCGGGCGCTCGCGCGTGCGCAGAACGCTTCTCGGAAAAGGTCCATTGGGTGAGCCAATGAGGCGAGGAACTGTGGTTGTGGAAAAAACGAGAGCGCGCGAAGACGCTAAGACGCCGAACTCTAGTCGGAATGATTTTAAAATTTTCCGTGACTTTTTAGATTTATGCTCTTTACAGCTCCTTTTAGATGTTATAGGACTTTTTTTTTTAGAAAATGGACGTTGCAATTTTGTTTTTCGTTTTTGTCATTTAGAGTGTTTTTTTAGTGTTTTTTGCTATCATGATTTTTTGTGTGTGTGTCTGTGACTGCCCTGCGAATTTGTAGGTCACCACTGACCTACTGTGATTACCTTGTAGGATGGCTTCCATGTTTCTGCATTTCTGCATCAGTGACTCGATTTTGCTCCTTATGTACACTAAAAAAAATACTTTTTGCTCAATTACTGTTTGTAGGGGGTCGAGGACTCGTCAAGCTGCTCTATAGCAGCTTTTTCCTCGATCTCCCCCATCTTTGATGGAAATAAAGGCAATTATTATTATTATTATTATTAGTGGATACGCCTAAAGCTACCAGCCGTCGTCTCCGCTGCATTCGTCGAAAGCGTCAGAACGCAGAACGCCGGCGTCCGCCGTTTGGCTCTCGCATTCAAACGCGATCGACGAGTGCAGTGAAGACAAGGGCAGCTTGCTTTAGGTCTACCCGCCATCGTTCTGACGTCCTTGCACGCTCTCGTTTCCTCCTCTTCCTCAGTTCCTCGGCCAATTGCTGCAATCTACGATGAGAACTGGGCGAATGACGAAGTTGCAAATAGGTCTATATATAAACGAAAGGTCGCGGTGTGACGCTCAGCATGATGTTTACCACGCTCAGTGTCACAGTGCAAGTCGTTTTCCTAGGTCACAACATATTAGAAAGTTTTAAAATAGTGTAAAGGCCCTTGCGTTAGCCCGGCGTACGATGCACGCAAGCTCTCAGCGGAACGCTGCGGAGCGCGTCAATCCAGCACTTTTAGTACAGCGGAATGCAAACTCACGCGCAAACACTTGCAGCGCCGTCTAGATCTGCCCGTACGAACTGCTCCAAGCAATCAAAGTCCAGTGATCGGTCAAGCCTATCAAATGCCGCGAATCTCATCGCTACCAAAATGCCGTGAATACCTTTCCGGCTGGCATCTATGGTCGTGATTTATCATTATCTTTATAACTATACGACCGGTGGTTTGAGGAATGATTCACGTTTTTCAGTCCAAAGAAATCTCGCGCTGTCCCGCGTGCGACGAGAGCAACGAGAAGGGCACGCAGGGGGCCGCTGACTACGTACGCGAAAATATATACTCTAGCGTACGTACGCAAATATCGCAGCCTTGCAGTGCGTGTAACGCATGCGCAGTGTGGAACACGCAATGCTAATGTAAACGCAGAGTGCTTGCGTTTGCTCCTATCTGCAATACTAGTACTCTCCATTAAACGCTGATGTTCCCCCGCGGTGCTTTGTGCTTTGTGGGTAAGTAGAATCTCCAGGTTTTTTAGGGTGCCAGAAAATAATTTGGCTCAAAATAAATATGATGATGCTGGCAATACTTAAGGGTAGTAGTCAACATGATAAGAAACGACGGAGGACTCCCGTTCCTTCCGAAATCTATCTCACCGTGAGCAGCGGAATGAAATGCAGGGCGTCGACACTTCTGGATGTCATCATTGCTCTAACCTTCACGTACGTAAGGCTAAACAAAAAAAAAGCGAGACACGATATAAATGGAGTTATCAACAGCAACGTCTCTGACATCACTTTAGGTTCGCGTTGCAGTTAAAAGAGGAAAATAGTGCGCAGCTTGTTAAGAACTACCCCATCTTATAGAATCAAGTACTTTCATTCGGGAAACAGCAAAAAGCAAATTGGCATGGTTAAAATATATTTTTCCATATGATGTCATCGCGAGACACTGTTAGTGCGAAACAAGCAATTCGAAACTTTCTGTTTTTCTCTTAGAACCTAAAGGTTGTCATCAAACCAACTCTACTCCGTTTCACCTTCAGTCCGAGCGCAGCGGACGCTAAGAGCCATCCCAGCCAATCCAGCGTGGAAAGGGGTCATGTGACCTTGAGCTCCCTGCGTCGCTCTGCCCAACCGGCAGGTCACGCGATTTTCTCCCGGCCCTGGATCGGCTAGTATGGCTCGTGGCGTCCACTGCGCTCGGACGGAAGCTGGAACGGAGATTAGCGCGGTAGAAAGTGCTCATTAGGTAAATAAACGTAAAGGTAAAATTTGGTGCTGGAAAATTCTCTTAAAAAGAGCCGATCTCTTGTTCGCGCTGAAGCGCAATTCACACACTTGCAACCGAGTAAGACGGAGAAAGACAAGTCCGGTTTGTAAGTCTCTTACGACGTCTTATGACCAGCTCTGCAGCATCGCATCCGGTCCTAAGACGTCGCAAGAGGCTTAAAAACCGGTCTTGTCTCTCAGTGTCGCATGTAGTGTGCATATATAAAAGATAAGAGAAACAAAAGCATTTGCTCGAGCCAAAGTGCCACATTGCATCTCTACGAAGACAATGTTTATTTAATCCCAATCATTAAAATTATTCAGCCAACAAGACAGGTATATATTGTTCTATGCGACAACTTAAACTATAGTACTGCGGCCCAGTTTTTGGGTGTAGAGGGTTGGAATAAAATTCCGAATTTGTGCACGCATATTATAGATAGAATTTTTAATTGTTCGGAAGAAATTTATTGGTCTTTTATTTCTTGTTTTGAAGTATGGTTACTAATTTGTTTGTTTCAACTGAAGAATTGCAAAAGAATTCTTACCCTCCAAGTGACTTGCTCGACACTTGCTTCCACGCCGACTGTGTGGCTTTGTAAATCGTCTCTCTAATGGAAAAGGTGCTCAGACGATAGTTTATTATAGTTTTAAAGGAATAAAAAGTAGCTGGAACACTGTAAAGCTATCGTAAAAATGGCAGAGCTTTTATATGCAACATCAACAACAACAATAACAACAACAACAACAAGGACAAAAGACTGAGCAAAGGCCTTTTAAAATCCACGCTTATATTTTAAACATGCTGTCTATAGGGTACCGTAAACTCGCAAATTTTGCAAATATCGTATGTTTATTTTGGTGAATAGTTGGCGAATGCTTCGAATTCGCAATATAGCAGTTTTTTTAGACCGATGGTCATATATAATTCAAAGCAAACTTTACAAATTAAAACTTAAATTGTTGCCTCTAGACGTGCCTGGCAACAGTATTCCTAAAAAAAGTTTGATGGCATGCGACAAAATGTGACTATGAGCAGGTGTACACGAATAACCGTTGTACCATTTTTTTTCATCGAGCCGCGTGAAAAGTCAAAATCCAGCAGAGTGGCTATTTAGCGAAGGTCGCTTACCTGCAAGCACTTTGACACCGGTCGGTGCAAATCACACTGTACATTGCTCGACCATCAGTGTGCACGCAGTTTGCTGAAAATAAAATCATCATACACTGACCTGGCGCTGCTTAGTTAGTTTCAATTACATGCTTAGTTTCCAATAGCTGAAAGACCTGACTACAGCATGAGTACACGACCTTTTGATAACCCAGCGAGCATTGAGGCGCCGAAACGGTAAACCCATCGGCATGCATGTGATAGAGGCGGCCGCGGATAAGGAATAAGCTTCTTAGTTAGAAACCAAGTCTTCTGATAGCGCGTCAGTCATTACAATTGAATGTCCAATAAAGAGCCAAGGAAAGTTTTACATATAATCCGTGACGGCTTGACGCAGTATGTCGAGTCCACGTTATCATTACTGAGCAGCCAATAGGATTTTGGCATCGGCAGATGAAAACGCCGCATAACAAATCACGAAACGAGAAGCGTAATCATATGATAAGTCACGCACTGTGTTTGTTTAAGATCTTATGTAGTGACCATGAGTGTATGGAGGTTTAAAATGTCTGTTTATTAAATGAAGCAAAGGATGACATTCTGACGTCAAAACTGGCCATGGGTATGCTTTCAAAAAAAGAATAGGCGTAATTACTGCGGAAACCACCCAAATCGGACAACTGTACACCACTGGATCAGCTTCCGAAGCGGCACGAGATAACTGAGCAGCGACGTAGTGGATGTCGCGTCAGTTAATCATCCGACAGTACAAACACGCATCGGGAGTGTCCTAGTTGAATAAATTTAACTTGGCATAAATTATTTAAAAAAAATGTTTCTGGTTGTGCTGTTGCTGACAGTGTAACTTATTATGTCCACACTTTTTGCATAGTGATTTGTTTTCGGACGTTCTTGTTGCCTAGTGTCCCAACCGCGTTATCTGCGGTGACTGTATAGTAATGGTAACAATAAAGCTGTCGGTGATAGTATGGTAATGGGCAAAACGGAGTGGTGGCTAGGGACGATATCCATCACCTTCAATGTTTCCTGTGATTGCTTTCTCTCTTGTTGAAAATCTCCTCGTCAATTAGTTAGTTGAACATGGATGTCTCACCAGTAACGCGGGCATTGCAGACCGTGTCGCTGATATGGTTCCGAAATGCGTAGTCGTTGGGGACACATCCGCAAACTTGGGTCGTGATGTTCTTGCGGCATTCTTCGTAGCAAATCTAAGTTTAAAGAGGGTTTAAAGGTGGGCTTAAGCTGGTATATGTATAGGTGCTCAGAAGTCGCGTTAAATAGTAAAGGTTTAAGTAACTGCATGAATATTAGCTTTGGCCCAAGTGAAATTATGTCTATCACTACAAGATGACCTACTTAATATTGAAGTATCAATGAGCTTTTTGTTTGTTACTTTCTCATGCGGGAAAATAAATATACATACTAGCCTTCCAGAGCAGTTTGAGCATGAGTTCATATACAAATTCAAACTCACGCCTTTTGTTCTTTTGGTAGACGGAAAAATAAGAGGGCCATAAACTTTTGTCATTACTTAGGGTTACGTTTTTCAGTAAATACTGAAAAAGCCGAAGAATTAATCAGCGAGTCGGTTTTATTAAAAATTGGGAAAACCGAAAAGACCCAAATTAAAACTCCCCTTGAATCAGAAAAAAAAAGCAAGCTTCACGGGACATAATTTCTTTGTTCAGCTTTATTTTATGTTGGTTGGAAACACAGCCCCGAATGAATTGTCCGCGAGGCTGTATCTTGCTTCGAAACCACATGTCTTATCAGGTTTCTTCTTGTGGGTACGGGGACTTTTTTCCGAGTATTCAGGGAACGCGTTTGTTTCCTGGAGGTCCGAGACTCCCATTTCCGTGTCCTATATTTTCAACAGCAGCCAAGTAAACCCCGATTCTTTTGTCCGACTCCAACAAATTAATACCGAAAAACACCGAATATGTGGGAAAAAATTAACCCCGTACAAAAACAACAACAACGACAACAACGCGAATGTGAAAAAAAGAAAAAGAAACTGAACCCCCGAAAACTCAAAACCCTACTAATACCCTTGGGCACCCATAACTTCAGTTAAATGTGATTGAGGTCAGACTTTGACAGCGGTTGAGGGTGCCCAACAGGCATCCAAAACCGCAGTTAGTAAGTATGTTTAGCAATTACTGCCAGCTCTACTCTAGAAATAAACATGCACCCTAAGGTCGGACTTTAACAAAGTGAAGTCTGACCTTAAGTTACACCTAACGGCGGTTAAGGGTGCCCATGGAGCTATGGTATAAGGCAGGCAATCTAGAAAAGGGTAACGATTTGGGGAAGTAGGCAGGATCAAGCTTGGCTTTCTTTGCAAATAAATCTCTGGCTATCTAAAAAAAAAAGCTTTACGAAAATGTTTTTTACTAAGTAGGCATGTTTGTTCATTAGAACGTACGGCACAACGGGATTGTGAGATAGTACCTTCTAGAATTTCATATACAATAGAAATGTAAATTTAAAATAGTGGAGCACGCTTATTTACGGTTTAAGTATACGCTAATCATGTTTGTTTTTTATGGCACTTCTAGAGGATTCATGGCCGTTGTTTTGCATCTAATATAATAAAGCGAGTAATCACGAATCAGGCATTGAGGCGCGCCCACAATTAATTCGAACGCCAGAAAGGAGGTTTGTCACATTCTATTTCGGTTAATACCGGAATATTTCCAGAAATATTTCTGACTCTCATGCATCTGTCGTATGAACGGCAGCCTTTAGTTAAAAAAAAAAGGAAAAACGCCGATTGCACAATTTAGTCGGGTGTGTAGTGTTCAGTACCTATTATTTCTTCGAGGTCACCAACCCCAGACAAATACAGTACATTTAGAAGTATATAAAAGTTATATTCTTACTTCCTTCGAGTACTGAACTTTGTAGTTGGGTAGTTCCAGATACCTGCTGTAGTTGTCACATCTGCTGTCGTACGGTTCAGGTAGCGACACCACTGCTTCCTGTAACATAACGTTTATAATTAAACCATCGACTTAGATGCAGTTTCATAATTCAACAGGGTCGGCCGTTTCATGCGGTACGTAAATGTCCCATATACAGCAAAGGGTACAGTACTCGTCAATATAGCTCTTTGTACGACTATAAAAAGACTAGTAACGTGTAGCCACGCACAAGGTGTAGTCTTTAGTAGTGCACTTAGTAAGTGACGTTTTCGAAGAAGTTTGAAACGTGAAGTATGTTGTGCACTGTATGAAGTACCTGGGAAAACTTCGTATCATCTTTTTAGCGCTGCTTCGTACTAACACAACGTATTCTGTTAACAGATTCAATAGTGGTGTGCGGCTCACAATTGTGTTATGATTGTGCACTAAAATAATCAACTTTATACCCATGTATTGAAACCAGGCGTGTGCTAAAATAACATTTGACCAATGAGGGGCTCGGTTTATTGTTTGCAATAAATGTACTGCTTCTGTGACAAAAGGCTAGAATATTTAGATCAACACTTAGCTAAATGTTCATACCATGAATAATAAGAAAAACACACAAACACAATCGACATCTAGCGAGCGCTACTTGCACCTAATAAAACACCTACCGTTGACAAAATAAGAAATCTATAGATCTTGACGCTGCGTCTTTTCTGCCTGGATTAAGAGGAACCTTAAAACAAGACCCAACCCACCGTTGTGCAGAATGTCTATGGTACAACTATCCTAGGATGCTATGTTCGAAACTCTTAGCATGGTATAAAAAACCACACACAACGTGAACACCTACTATAGATGTCGTCGAACATTTATTTGTCATATCGTTCCGAGACGGATAGCGTTGTCGGAGCACTACGTCGAAAATTTTGATATCCAGACAAGTTAAGGAATTTGGAACACAAGCACAGAAAAGCCATATATCCTTTCCTGAAATGGCACTAAGGAATTAAACGTACAGTTCCTGTATTACTAAATCATATTGTGCCAATAGTGGTTAAAGGGAAGCTGAAGCGGTTTTAAAAATGAGAAAAAACACCCGAGTCGGGTTAATTAGACCTAAGCCATCACGAATATCGTATTCGTTTGGTCATTTTCTGCGCGGATTAACCGGAAAAGCGCCTTCATAGTAGCGCCCAAGCCACGCCTCTCCGAAGCAGAGGGAAAGGGGAGAGGAGGAAGGCCGTCAGCCGATGTCACAAAAA